>MKEJ01067209.1:0-16801 GCA_001753735.1 Embelia ribes | reverse complement strand
ACTATGCTGATGGTACCAACTCCTTCTAACAGTCCAAATTTCATATTGAAATTGGAAGAGAGAATTTATTTTAAAGTCTTTTGGAGTAAATCTTCACATGCGTTTTAAGTTGAATTATTAGTAAGGATTATAATATTTGTTACTTAGTTTATTAAAGGTGAGAGTTACATGGATGTGTAAAATTTGAAAATATTTTAATTTAAAACAAAAATAACTTTGAAAATGAAGTTTTAACTTTTATATTTTGTTTTATGATCATTAAAATTATACTTCTTATTATAAACTCAAGATCATTTGTAGATGATGGAAATATAAGAAATTACCAATATGTTATTTATTTTGGTGTAAGTTTTTTTTATGATGTTTAATGTCGATATTGTTTCTTGTTTCGAGTATTGTTGTATTTTAAATATTAGCAGAAACTTTATAAGTTACTAACTATGCCGCTTTTTTTATACTTTGGGATATCATTTAACAATTTTTCAAATTATAATAACTATTAGTATTGTAAGTGAAACTGTGGGGACAAAAAAAATATAATTGAAATTATGGAGACCATTGCTGTAATTATCCCTAGCAATTTTAAAATAGGATATTGGATAAATGGTGATATATATATTTTGTTAAATACATTATTACCCTTCTTTATCCAAATTATTGACTAATATAATTGTTCATTATTTTCATTGAATTGGTTGAAATCATGCCTCCCGTTTGTGGAGAGATTCATTGTCAGCGGCTTTACTTCGGAGTCTTAGGAAAATTACTGATCAATTGTGTTGGATAAGTAAATATAAACCTAGCAGTTCCAATTCCTTGAACTTGGCATCCGCATGGATCTGAACCCATAAATGGGCGGATCGAACACTAATTTTTGTGCTTAGTGCTTATCTTGAAGTTAGATCTGTTTCCATGCACAATTATCCAGGATAGAGTTTCAATCGTCCTTCCTATTTTGTTTCTGCCAATTTCATTAAGATTAATGTTGATTTTTCGCGTTCTTATTATTAACAACTCTCTGTGTTATTAATGTTTTCCCTAATCCGCACAGATGGTTCTTCAAGAAACACAGCGAGTGAAGCATTTTGGCATTCAAAGGAAGCCATTGCCTCTTGAACCATCTGTCCTCCTGCGTGAAGCTAACCGCAGAAGGGCCTCTCTTTCTGCTGGGAATGTGACGGAATTATTTGAGGGTCGCTCAAGTTATATTGATGGGTAAGTCTTGTTATTTCTTTACCTGCTAATTGGGGAGAGGAGTTTTAGCTTATTGCGTGCTACTTGCTTGTCAGTTGATTAACCATGAACTAGTTTCGAATTTCCTTCAAAGAAAAAATTTCACGCTGTAAAAAGAGTGTTGTGTTTGTGCACGCTCTCTCTCGCGTCTACGTGGCTACATTTCTCTCATAGGTCCATTATATTCTTCTGAGCCCTTACCCACGTATTACATGCTAGCAGCTCAGGTCTGGATGCATCTTCAAGGATGTCTCCGCCAGCTAAAGGACCCACTGGTTCTATGTCAAGAACTAATTCTTCACCAGGAAACTTTGAGAACTCAATTAGTCGTCCCATGAGGCTTGCAGAAATTTATGTTGCTGCTGAGCATGCCTTGCAGAATACAATTTCAGATTCTGACCTTTGGAAGTCACTGTCATCTTTGGAGGAGTTTGAGGTACTTATTTAAGCTCATGTATTCAGTTTCTCTGCTTAAACAATAAAACTCTAAGCTTTTGAGATACCATTTTAACAATTCTCAAATGCATTACCTCATCCTTCTGTGCTTCTGTTAATTTATCTTTTCTTTGGGAGTCCATCAAAGAACCTGCATTAGGTTTTGTTACTAGTTTTACTTTCAAGCCACCATGGAACTCTCTCTCTCTCTCTCTCTGTGTAGGCTTGGGTTTGTATGTGTATTATAGCATAATGTTGTTTTGATTCTTATTATGTTCAGATAAAGTATCTGGAATTAACAAAAGGTGCTGCTGACAACTATCATCGTTCATGGTGGAAAAGGCATGGAGTTGTCCTGGATGGTGAAATTGCTGCTGTATGCTATAAGCATGGGAATTATGATCTTGCTGCAAAATCATATGAGAAGGTTTGTGCTCTTTATGCTGGTGAAGGGTGGCAAGATTTGTTGGCAGAAGTCCTTCCTAATCTAGCAGAATGTCAAAAGATATTGAATGATCAAGCTGGCTATTTATCATCTTGTGTGAGATTGCTGTCACTTGATAAAGGCTTGTTCTCAGTTAAGGAACGTCAAGCTTTCCAGTCAGAAGTTGGCCGTATTGCGCATAGTGAGATGGAGCACCCAGTGCCCCTCGATGTGTCATCATTAATTACTTTTTCAGGCAATCCGGGGCCACCAATGGAGCTATCTGATGGTGATCCTGGTAGATTATCTGTAACCGTTTGGAGTGGCTTTCCTGATGATATTACTCTCGAGTCACTTAGTCTCACTCTTATAGCTACATATAGTGCTGATGAAGGTGTCAAGGTACTCGGTAAAAGCAAGTATTACTTTTTAGAAAGTTATAGTGTGTATTTGATAACAATTCTTTTGCATAATCCTGTGTTTTGTCTTTTTAGGCTGTTAGGAGCTCTGGTGCTACCATTCTAAAGCCTGGCCGAAATATGATCACCCTCTCTCTGCCCCCTCAGAAACCAGGATCATATGTCTTGGGGGTTCTGACTGGACAGATTGGTCAGTTGAGATTTAGATCACATAGTTTCTCTAAAGGTGCACCAGCTGACAGTGACGATTTTATGAGTTATGAGAAGCCGACAAAACCTATCTTGAAGGTACCTTTTAGTTGTTGCTGTAACGCTTTTCTCATAGTCGAGTGATTTGCAAAATTTTGTTTATTTGATTATTATTATCTCTTATAATTTGTTTTCATATTTTTAGGTATTTAAACCAAGGCCTCTGGTTGACCTTGCTGCAGCTGTTTCATCTGCTTTGCTAATTAATGAACCTCAGTTGGTTGGCATTATTGTTAAGCCAATCAATTACTCCCTCCAGGGTGCTGTCTTACATATTGACACTGGTCCTGGGTTGAAAATTGAGGAATCTCATGTGATTGAAATAGAAAAATATGTGGAGGCATCACCGAGTCAAACTGATTTGAGTTGCCCAGATGACACCAGAGATGATGATTGTACAGTTACAGGAAAAAATAACCACCTAACTCTTCATGACGGCTGTGTAGAGTTGCCAGATTGGGCAAGCAATATAACTTCCATCCTTTGGATTCCAGTGTGTGCTTTTAGTGATGTATTATCTAGAGGAACAGATGCAGGTTAAGGGAATGCTTAAAAATTTTCTTGTTACCTTGTGCATCGGAAACAACATCTCATTTTTTAATGCTTAGCTGAACATTTTCCATGACTGTGATTGACAGCTAGTCCTCCACGACAGAGTGTTGTAGAAGGATTGAGGACAATAGCTCTGAAACTTGAGTTTGGTGTGGCACATAATCAGATATTTGAAAGGTATTTTTATTCTTTTCCTTTCTCATTCAGAATTTCATTCATGTTGTTTAAATTAGTTTTCATCTCCTTCCAGTTTGATCTGCACTGATTGGAATTGATGATCATGTAACAGGACTATAGCTGTCCACTTCACCGACCCATTCCAGGTAATTACACGTGTTGCAGACCGATGTAATGATGGCACCTTGCTTCTTCAGGTATTCTGTCCTCTGGTCTTATATTATACCATAACAAGTTTCTGTTTATGCAATGACTTCAGCATTTTATTTCTTTGGTATTTACCTTTTTAGGGCTGTCTCAAGATACATGATTTTGATCCAGCCCTTAAACTTTTTGGCTGCCTAATTTGGCTGGGCTCAAAGTTTTCATGATGTGAACTGGTTCATTATAGCTTATCATTGTAGGTTCAATCATATTGGCTGCACTTGGCAATTTTAGCAGGGCACTGTTATTATGAATGAGTGAACCATTTCTAGTTATTACTTACTCCAGAGCTCATGCAATGATTATGGTTGCTGTTCCAATATGTTCTTTGCGATTCTCCAGTTTCAGTGGGCGGAGGCTATATAATAAATAATATAATACTTATCGGGCTTAGAGAGGCTCACTGTTAGTGCTCTTTTTATCCTTTTTCAGTATCAATCCAGCTAAAACCTCTTTATCCTGCCATTCTTCCAGGTGATCCTACACTCTCAAGTAAAGGCCCCATTGACTATCTATGATTCTTGGTTGGATCTTCAAGATGGATTTTCTCACTCCGGGAAAGGGGATGGGAGACCAGCATCTGGTTTCTTTCCACTCGTCGTATCACCAACTTCTAGAGCTGGAATGTTGTTTAGTGTATGCTTAGAGACCAGGACTTCTGAAGGTGAGCCAGCCTACATTGTGCTGTTTTATTTCATTTAATAATCTA
Organism: Embelia ribes; assembly: GCA_001753735.1. Taxonomy (NCBI): domain Eukaryota; kingdom Viridiplantae; phylum Streptophyta; class Magnoliopsida; order Ericales; family Primulaceae; genus Embelia; species Embelia ribes. Next base: position 12,399 of record MKEJ01067209.1, on the reverse strand, counting down.
GGATCTTATACCAAGAGTTGTAGTTGCTAAAGGTAAATATCAATTCAAGTTGAGAGGTCAGTTTGAATACTTACTCTTAAAGTGCGAAAATATGCATCTTTTCTTTATTATTGTTTTCCAGACAAAGCCAAGGAATTGCATCCAGATAGTATTCTAAATCTACGATATGAAATTGCTGGTGATAGAACCATTGGAGCGCATACTCCAGTGCCCATTGAATCCGAGAAGCCTGATGCTAAGAATCAAAGCCTGATCTTTAAGAGTGCTATTGTTTTGCAACGGCCTGTCCTGAACCCTTGTCTGGCAGTTGGTTTTCTTCCTCTCCCGTCAAGCGGTCTCAGGGTTGGCCAACTTATAACCATGCAGTGGAGAGTGGAAAGGTTGAAGAATTTTGAGGAGCCTTCTTTCAAAAATGTAAGTCATGGGAGATTTTTCCGGTCTCTCCGTCTCGTCTTGTGTTGCAGTATTAATGTTAGGTTTGGGTGGTGAACTGATCCGCTTTCATTCAGCGTTGAGTAAACCTAAAATACTGATGGGGAAGTTCTCATACACTAGAGCAATACAAGATGAATTTCTATGATGCAACTGAAAAAACACCCTGCTGTTACCATGGGCTGGAAATCTTGGATATGAATTATAACACATTAAGCTAAGATCTTTGTTCACAATCTGGAAGGTTTTCAACAGTGAAGAAATTAGGAAACAAATACCCATTACGTACTTCCTGGCTTCTGCTCATCGTCCAGCAGCACTAGATGGAAAACATGAAGTGTTTGAAAATGGAAATCTAACTAGCTGCAAGGAGTTACTGATTTGTGAATATAAATCTTTGAAATTGTTGTTCATTCTTTTTCTGACAGGATGAGGTGTTATATGAAGTTAATGCTAATTCAGATAATTGGATGATTGCTGGGAGGAAAAGAGGGCATGTTCCACTGTCTGTAGACCAAGGTACCCAAGTAATTTCAAATAGTTCTGTTTTTTCTATTGATTTTCTCTCATCGTATCATTTTCTTGCACATGTGTTTTCCCAAACCAACTAAAGGAAACATTCACCTTCTTGCCAACAGGTTCGAGGATAGTCATCTCGGTATTATGTATGCCACTTTCGGCAGGATATGTCCGACCCCCACAACTGGCCTTACCGAATGTCGACAAGGCTATCATAAGTTGCAACCCTCCTGGGCCCCATTTGGTCTGCATTTTGCCTCCGGCTCTCAGTTCTTCTTACTGCATACCAGTATGAGTTATCTATCTGTACTTGCCATCCTTTACACTTAGAAATTATAGTTTGGAGATATATTAGATCTGCCATTTTATTCATCTCCGTGAATTTTGTATATCTGTGCTAGTTTTTGGTTTTAAATTTATTTTTTTCTGGTTTTGGAGTTCTCGAGTGTTCAATCAATTGGCTGTTGTGTAGTAATTTGCCTGATGTACAGTAGTCGGCCCAAAAACTGAACAATAGTATAGTACATTGAAGAGTAATTGAGAAATCATCTTCTTCCTTTGTTGTTTTTACTTGATCCATTGGAGATCTGCAACTCTTTTTTTTTTCGTGTGTGGGTGGGTGGGTGGCGGGAGTGTTTGGGGGTTTAAGCGGTCTGAGACCCTTTTCGATTCAAACAAACTTGTTATTACCTTCGCAGAAGTTCATAAGATTATTTGCCAAATTGAGATGGAATGCAGCCTAGCTCAGGTTTTTTGTGAAACTTTAATGAACTGAAATTCAAGCGAAGCACAAGAATGTTTGGGATAATTTTCTGGGTTTTATAACCTAATAATGAAGTGCAATTACAAGAAAAGTTAATGAAAGCTTAAAAATGGGAAGTTGAAAGAGAAATTAAAGACATAAATGAAAGTAAGGGAAATTTAGCAATAATCTTGTCTTCCTAAATGAACTGCATATCACGCCATATAGATTGAGGATGCACTTTGTTTGCAAAATGCCCCCTTAAGTTTCCATGTATTTCGCTTACTCTCCCCCTTGACCAAATACCTCAACACTTTGCCCATGGGACTCCCATTAATATGTAACGAGCTCTCGTCGTAATCTTTCCTCTTGCTTAAGACCCCAAAGTGGGTTTGTTACATCAGCTTTATATAAAATTCACTTATTGAATTTTATAGCGTCCAGCAGTTTGCATTGATATTCAGAGACTAGTTTTGTGCTTTTCTATATTAAAAAAAAAAAAGTATTAGAAAACATGATGCTGGAAGGGTTATGGCATGCTATATATTTTAGGCCGGGTTTTCCAAGCCTCAACGATTGTGTTTGTGCCTTAATTATTAGTAACTTTTTACTTTGGATAATTTCTCCACAATCTTAAGTTATAAGATAACATGCCATGCTCAATGAAAAAACATATCTGCAGTGAGTTCCAGATAACATTGTCATCTCCGACTTACACTTGACAAATATATTTCACGGCATCGGTAGTACCTTCCATTAATCAACTTTCTTTGTGATTTGCCCGAACGCCTTGTGCGTACTTGTGGGTGAGGATTATATGCACTACTTTTCATACTCACTACAATAAGTAAAGCGAAAACACTAGGGTACTATTTAAGTTAATAGGAAAAGAAAAGCAACCAAAATGGAACCCAAATAAAGGCTCTTTTCATTTGTTAAAGTGTAAAGCATGTGTCTTTATGTAATCCTTTTATCAATGTTGAACATTGCTACAACTTGACGCTCTTTAGATGAACCTTTAACTTAAAGTAGCCTCACATAAGAAATAACATTATTCGACTTGCTATCATAACTTTTATTGAGATTTTATATATACAAGTATGTAAGATTTTTCTACATACTCATTACACAGAATTTGTGGACCCATCATTTTTGAAATATTGTGTTAAGACTCACACAAATCTAATGTAATATATTTGAATGGTAATATGCAGAAAAATCGTGCATATAAATATAAAATTCTCATCCATTTTCAATTCATTCACTTTTAACAGTGTTTACATCTCGCCTTTTTTTAACAGACTTTTGGGTTGTGAAAAGTGTTTCCATTGAAAAAGAAACATCACATATTCGGTTTCCAAATCCTATTCGTTTATTAATTGATTGAGTTGTTCGTTTATTAATCGAGTGAGTTGTTTCGCTAAATATGTTGCTTCTCCTTGGCGAATGATATCAGGGTGATATGGTAGACCAGCCTTATTTTCATGTTCCCAAAACCATGAAAAATATTCTTTCGGCAATCATCAAAACCTTAAAATGGGTAGCAAACGCATATCCATGTGAAATCAACAAAGCAAGCTATCAAAATCCACATGGGATATTGAATACGATTGCTCATTCGGATACAACCTTGTCTCCTTCAACGTAGATTTGACTAGGCAACTGAATACGCATTCGCATGCAATAAATTATTGATTCTTTTTCTTATATGATCACAGTAGCTGTAGGTGGATTTTTTGCTATTTTGATATAGTTGTATCCGAAAATTACGTAAACCATGCAAAAATAGTATATTTGGGTATATTTTGCTATTACTAGTGATAAAATATTTTTCGTCACAACTAATGAAGAAATATTGTAATAATGAATATATTTAATTCATCAATATCACTGGCGAAAAACTAAAATAGATTATCAGCAATTAACCATTAGCGGTGGCAAATTATTTTTTTAAAAAAAAACTAATTTGCCACTAATTTAGAGAGAGAACCTGAGTGCGCAAGATCTCAATCAAGAGAAAGAACCCTTTGAGTGAGTAGGGTTTTTAAATTAATTTATATGCTTTTCACCACTAACAACAGCGAAAGAAAAAAGGAATGGATATGTAGAAATTTTGTATATATCATCATATAAATGTTTGACACATAGAAGCGAGAAAAATTATTTTAATTTATATTAATTTTTTCTTTCTTATATATTAATAATTTTGATCCTACGTGTCAACAGTAAGTGGTGCATGGCAAATTTCTATATAATTATATATATAATATTTTAATTCAAAAATAAATTATTTATTTATCGCTGCTGCTACCAATGGCCTAATTAAAAAAAAAAACAGCCATCCATTTTTTGCCACTGTTGATGGCAAAAATATTTAAAATTTTCCCTCCTTTTCGTCAATGATTAAGGGAAATTATTAAAAAATATTATGGCGAATTATTAAAAAATTTCTACTGCTTTTCGTGACTAATAATAATGAAATGGATGTGGATTTTATGCAAACATATAAGAAATTCTTACATACATCAACTAATAATTTGACATGTAGGATATAAATTATTCACTAATAGCTATATTGTTAATTTTTTTCCTACATGTCAAATAATGAATGAATAATTTACTACATAGACATATCTATAAAATACTCGTCCTAACAAAATATACTCCCAGTGTATCAAGCCTGTTATTTTTAGCGCTGAGGTACTCATTGAGTAATTTTATGCCCAAAATGAAGAAAAATCCATTACATGTTCGTAATCCAAGCCAATCCTAAATTTTTGGGATTAAAATTATACTGAAGAAGAAGAAGAAGAAGTAGCAGCAGGCAAGTCAATATAAATAGGATTATATAGATTTATTTAATGAATTAAACCATATAAGTTATCATTATTATTATTTTACATTTTCAGCCTCACATTATTTTCCTAATCTTAAAGAAATCAATACTATGATTTCCTCAATCAACGCCACATGGTTCGACTTTGTCTCCCCATCTCAAAAACAAAAAAGCATATGAAAACACCAATTAACCCCCACCCCCATTAACATCTAAGTATGTATAATTTTTCAAAGTCTTCTATTATTTTGTTTTTTTTTTTTAATTCTTCCCCTTGAAACTTGGGTCGTCTACCGACTGTTCAGAATCTCCAATCAAGCCTAACTTCGCCTGGGACGACAATGTGCTGACTGGGCTTGCGAAACGATACGATATGGCTGCTAGACATGAAGGCCGTCACGCGCTCGGACACTCTGATCTCCTCCATATTCATCTCTTTTAGCCTCTGCACGTACTCCGGCACGTGCAATAGGTCCCAAACGATGCCGCTCCCGCCTGGCTTCAAAACCCTGACGACTTCACTCAAAACTCTCATCCTCTCGGCAGCTGCCGCCACTGTCCGCGGACCGAACTCCTTCCCTACCGTGTGGACGAAGGAAGCCGATGCCACCACGTCGAAGGAGTTGTCCGTGAAAGGTAGGCTCCGAGCGTCGCCTTCCCGGAATGTGACATATTCCTGGACACCTTCGATCTTGGCGGTCCGGAGGGTAGCGACAGCAGTGTTCCTCCTGTCAAACCCGACCACCCGTCCCGCGCTACCTAAAAATTAAGACAGGAAAAAAAGATGTAACAGTTAAAAATTAATTCGATTTAAATTATGTGATCAAAGTTCAAACTATGTATCAAGACCTAAGTAAATTTTATGCAGCCTAATATGCATTTAGTTGAAATTGCTTTGAACATGGGGATAAATGAGATGGTTGGTCTAGATGAACAACATAGTCCAGTGACTCCACCCAAATTTGGAAACTACCATAAACACCTCTATGCTTTCGAAATTAAACATTTACATCCTAAAATTACAACAGTTGGTTTTAGTTCATTTTGATTCAGCAAAGGGGACTACCTGCCGAGTGCATATTTTGCCAACGTATTAGAAAATATGCATTTCCTATATTTGGCAAAAATATACATCTTGCTTCTTTAGAATTGTGGATGGCTCGAGCCAACCCTTTGCTTTGCTAAAATTATCGCACAATGTTCGGGTTAAAAAAAGACATGATGCGACGATGCTCAAGTTAATTAGACACGTGAAAATTAACAATTACGATATGTTAATTTGCACACCTACCTTCCTTTTTAAGATGCATGGCCAAGGCATTCAGCAGAATGCCGCGGCCACTGCCAACATCTAGCGCGTGCCTCACCCCTGACCAGTCCTGGACCACCGACACCATCCTCTGTGCCATCTCCCAGCGGAGGAGCACCGCCGAGTACATAAAATTCCCAGCTGCGTAAAACAGGCAGACTGCTGACAGTGCAGTAACAGAGCCGGTAAATCCAGCAGCAAACCGAGCCATCCCGGCCGGTGAATTAGGGAAAAAGTCGCCCAGTAGGGAGCAAATCGGGTCGAAGTAGAGGAGGAAAAGAAGCGAGAAACACGAGAATGAGACGGCATGGATCGTGAGGAACACCGGCGTTTGCCAGTCGTCGATACCGTAGATTGCGTAGATCTCCGTCCAGTCTCTGCTCGTTTTCCCCATTTTTGCTCAAATTCCTGCAATTGTAATACAATTTAAAAACTTCATAAATTGGATTTAGTAATACAAATTGCGATCAAGATTGATAAACTTACAGTTATATAGTGAAGGCTCAGCTGGTGCTTAGTCAATTGCAGTAACTGTCTATTACGGAAAGAGGCACTCTTATTTAGAAATAACACTCATATGTATATATATATATATATATATATATATATGAGTGTGTGTGTGTGTATGTATATATGCATATTATACACAAGAATCAATCGCGTCAGCTTTTTTAGGACGAAGATGATGAAGAGAGAGAGAGAGAAGAAACAAGGGACTGCAAAATGGCGGAGCCCTTAGACTGATGACGATTATTTCAATTTTATTATATAAATTTTGGTCTTTACGCGTTTCCAAATTTTATAGCGTAACTCGACCTCTGATTTTGGTGCTCCTTGTCGTCTGCATCTGGTTGCAAATTTATTTGGGGTGAGTGAGAAACTATATATACCGTATATAGATACATACATACATACATCGTACCTGCGTACACACATGATAAAATTAATTAGAGGTTTGAAAGTGTAACTCTATTTACATCTATTATTTTATTTAATTTTTAATTTAAACTACCATTTTAATTTTTAATTTAAACTACTATTGGTTATACAATCAATAACTATTAGTACCTTGTACAATTTATTTTTTAAAATATATAATATTAACGAAAGTACGTTATAAATAAAAAAATATAAAATTTCAAAAAACATTTTACTTTCACAAAGTTGTAATCAATTTCACAAATTCGAAATAAATTTTTAAAGTAAGCATGCCTTAATCTTCACCGCAATGTCAAAACGCTTTAAAATGTTATTTTTAACATCGAAAAATATTTTATACTATGAACGTATATCACACACACCTTTAACACTATTTTGCAAACTCATCTAAAGAATAAATAAATCCCAAAATTCCATTTTAGGAATCAATAAACTACTTATCTATAACCCAACCCAAATAAAGAAAAATTGAATATTTCGTTGTGGGTTTTGGATAATTTTTAAAAGGTATCAAATAATTTGTATCCAATCAACCAATTCAGATTGAACCTTTCTTTATGGGTATTGAGCCAAAGTTCAAATAATATAGACCTAAATTGAGATATGTTTATAGAGAGAGATACATATGTATGTTAGTTCTGTTAAATAATATACATTTGAGCATAAAGATTGGAAATAAAATTTATTATCTTTTAGTGATTGATCAATTATCATCAAAATATTCACCAAAGTATTCCAAATAATACGATGTATATGTATGTGTATATATATATATACATATTTATATATATATTAGAAAGAGTGTTCTGATTGGAAAAAATAGGGTTTAGAGGAAAATTAGTGTGATACCAATAAAAAAAATTAAATCAATTTTTATTAGTGTGGTGCCAATAACATTAATAACATGGGATAAAAGGGTATCAATAATAATGTTGTGCTAAAAAGTAAAATCATTGATGCCAATAGAATGACCGTTATTTTATAGTCGTATATTTGTAACTATGGCAGTAGCTTCAATAAATAGACTATTTGGTCGCTATAGTTTCAAATTCAACATTTATTGTCCATAAGTATTGAAAAATGACATAATTCATTCTTTTTATGGACATGAAGCCATCCAAAATCATGGAACTCATGTTGTTGACACAAATGTGATTTAATTAGTAGGTAATTAACATTTTAAATTCCCTTATATTGATAGCTCTTCGGCTCTTCTCCAATTTAATGGCCCTATGATTTTTAATATTAAAAAAATAATAGCATGAAAGGGACCAAACCTATCATTTTCTTTGAAATTGTGGACCAATTTCGTTTTTATTTTAAAACGCAGACTCTTTTGTATCTCAATAAAAAGTACATGGGCCAAATAGAATCTTATCTCAAACTATGGAGACCATTTATATAATATCCCTTTGCTCTCTAAAATCCTGCATTTCGGCTAATTTGGGCCCAATAATACGTTTGAACCAAGGGCCGGTGATTTTAAACAAAAGTCCTTGAGAGTTTGATTATATACAGTTTGGCCTATACAGTTCTAAATATATGCATTCGTACCCTATACATCTTTAGGTAGAAGTATAAACCCACATCAACCCTACTACTTGATTTGTGTTAACCACAATCACAACATACGGAATGGAACATGTTAATTATAGACGGCCCAGTGCACAAAACTCTCGTATTGCAGGGGCAGGATATGATGTACGCAACCTTACCCCTATTCCTAGAAAGGTTTTAAACGGGACGAACCTGTGACCCACTAGTCGCAATGGAAACGTGCATGGCCCTAACTGATAGAAATTCAATTTAAGACTTTAAACACCACCAATATCAATATTATATACTAATAAATAATAATTATTTAAAAACATTATCATAATAAATTTTGTATGAAATCTAAACTTTCCTCTAATATACATTACAGTTTTTTCTTATAAAGTTATAAAACAATTTTAAAAAACAGGAAAAGAAGATGTCACAAAAGAAATAAAAAATAATCACAAAGAATTTTAAGAAAAACAAAAAAATAGCTATATCAAAATAAAACACTTCACAAACAACCAACGCAATGCGCAGGCTCCACTCCACCGAAGTAATAAAGACTAAAAGTCAAGGAGGACAGCGGCACTTGTTTCTAATTACTAGAGAGGACTTATGTAGCATATTATTATCGACATGCAGAAACTGAGGTGATGTTATATAGTATATTGATAGATACAAATTGTGGGCGGGGACGGTGTTTGAGAAACTTACAATGTTGTCAATGACTGTAAACTTGACACCCAGGAAGGAAAATCGGATGCGTCAAAAGAATTGTTTCCCATATCCCTGTAAATAACATCTGGTCAAAAAGCCTACAAAGTGCCATTATCGTAATAGTCACTGAAACAAGATTATACTCAGGAACAAACTAAAACAACATTAGTTGACAGAAAATGAGGAAGTAAATTTATTTTTTGTAACCAACTTACAAATAGTTAAGATAGTTCATGCCTGTGAAATCTGGTAAAGGTCCAGTCAGTTGATTATTTGACAATAACCTGGCCATGGATATCATTAGCTTGTCTAAATATATAACTAACAGATAAAGAAATGGTTCATGAAAGCGAAACTTAAACTTAAACGCATTTGCAGAATCTAAGAATTAGCTTGAATGGGCAAAGCTTTATTTTTCTGAATCATTTCTCTGCTTACAGCACATTGAGATTTTCCAGGTTGCCGAGATTTGTACGGACGGGTCCACTGAATGAGTTTCTATCCAGGCGTCTGTTGCCAGCAAAATGGAAATTCGAAAAACAAAAACCCCCTTTAGTTCCAATCATACTCGAAGATACCCGATATTCTGAATTTTAGTTGAGTTAATAAGAGAGAGATACTCACAGCGCCTCCAGAGTATGGACTAGTCCGAGTGTGGTAGGGATCGTGCCGCTGAACTGGTTGTTTTCACAAAATCTGTACAATATTGAATTGTGAATCGTGAAAATATCAGCGGAGTCTAGAATAGAAGCCTTGAAAAGAAGTTTGACACAATTCATTGTCTCCATTACACTTATGTGTATAGAGATACAGATAATCGGACAAAAGAGACAACCGGATATCTAAATATTAAGTAAATAATGTTAAGGAGATCAGGAGTAAGGAAGTTTCAGCAGAGAGCATCAACTAATACCTTCCACATAAGAAGCGAAAAACGTTTGAAGCAAACCACCAATAGATCGTGTACTTATAGACAAAATAAGATCATTCACATAGTGATATTCAATTAATATTCACTGATCAAGCTTGTGTAGTTGCGCTTACTCTTACAACTTGTGTAAACAAGATGCATAAACACAAAATCATATCTGATAATCAATTATCTTCCTACTAAAAATACTGCTTACTGACCTCCAATGCAATAGGTGGATGGTCGGAACTTACAGATGTATCAGAGTCATATTCGAACTGAAAAGTTGAGATGGGAGTTCACCTGTGAGCTTATTATTTCCAAAGTGACTGTAAATAGCCATACAAAAGAAGAAGAAACCCTAATTATATGGAAAAACAAAGAACTTTCCAAGATGAGCTACCTTAATAAACGACACAGATAAAGATAATCAAACGCACAAGTGCTTTGTATTGACAAGTAAATCCAGGCCCGGGGTGGTCCCATTTGATACAGGAATCGCTCCAGACAATTTATTTTCAGCAAGATCCAGCCAATATAAATTTGATAGATTACCAATTGAAGCCGGTATTTGTCCAGTGAAGTTAGAATTGAGAGACCTGCAACGCAGAATAAGGCATAGATGCACGTCCACTAAATCTTTTGCAACTGAAATATAAAGCAAGAGAAACTTTGATGCTTGAGCTCCTGGAAAATATACGATTAAGTCTAGATTCAAAAATCATTTGCGGATTTATAAATCGCTGATGCATTAAAGAACATTGGTTCACTGATCATCGTGAACAGAAAACTATTGGTATTTTGAGATCTCACAGAAAATAGACCAGATTCAACAGAAATATCAGTATTTGAATCCTTACAACATTTGCAGATTTTGTAGAGATCCGATGGTATCTGGAATGGGACCACTAAAGCCACAACCAATCAAATATCTGATAAAAAGAGGAAATTGGTTTGTAAAACAATAAAACCCTCTTACTAATAAGCCAGCCAGTTCTAAAATTTTCTTACAGATACTTTAAATCTATGAAATTCCCTATTGCTGGTAGAAGAGGCCCCTTCAATCCTGGATTGTATGAGAGATCCCTACACGTGGAAGCATAAATTGGGCATGACTTTGGACAGTTCTCTTACAGTTTGACAGAAAAAAGAATAACAATGCTTTTGACAGAAGATGATATGGGGAAAATAATAAGGAACACCTACAGCGTACGTAATTCGGTTAACTGTTCAATGTCCCCAGATAACTGACCAATTAAACCCATACTTGGCAATATTCTGTAAAGATCAAAATGATAGTCAAGCTTGGCTCCATGATAGGCAAAAATGTATCGGAAGCATTAGGAAGTTAAAAACGACATCCTTACATTGATGTCACACGGCCACTCGTGCAGTAAATACCTTCCCAACTGCTGCCACATGGATCCTGCCCTACCCAGTTGGGTGGTGTGTTCTTCCACGCATTTTTAAGAACATTAAGAGCAACATCTGCACCGTAATAATGCTTCAATATTTCCGCATTTTTAAGAGCCGTTATTTACATGTAGTAAACAACACGTATTGGGGAAATGTTGACATAAGAACCAGTAGCACAAGCTAATGGTTTCCCAGTTTGAAGAGCAGTATATTAATATTATCATTTCTTAGCAACTGAGGCCCAGGGAGCAATTCCAGAATACAGGGAAATGCGAAATGCATATAAGTAAAATCTTAATGCATAGTTGTCGAAATTACCAACAGATAAATTGGACAATTGGACGACCCAAAGACAATTAATTCTCTTTCGTGAAAGAGAATGATGAAAGACTTGGAACCATGAAATGACTCCGGAAACTCAATGTCGTCATGATTCCAAGCCATATTGATCAGACAACAAAGAACACATCCGTATATACTTTCATTCGTTAATTGCATGAAAACAACAAATATATATATGCTTAAATACTCCTTATAACACTGATTTGTGAACTATAAGCTTGTGTATATATGTTGCATCCAAAACAAAAGGAGCAAGCATTGTTTTTCTTTTTCTTTTTTGAAAATTTCCTACCCAAAAATACCCATCTCCGATCTGGTTTAATGAAACAAATAAGCAGAAACGACAGAAAGAATTGAACTTACAATCCTGATTATTTGTGACTGCTGCGGTCGCAACAAAGACTTGGATACATATAACTGCAAGATAGACCGTTATCCTTAAAACCATGATTCAAGAGAGAGTAGCTAAAATTCAACAAGTTGAACTACAAGAAACTATTCTGAGTTTCTGTTGAGTTCCTCATAATGTCTAGCTACCAACACATCCACATAATTTCTAACAAATAAATCTAACATCTTAACATTATTACAAACCACAAGCAATAAATATCTCATTTGTTGACATCAACTACATATGTTAATTATATGCCACTAATTATTCCTATAATAATAATAATAAGGATAAAAACCAAAGACCT
>MKEJ01067207.1:3018-14285 GCA_001753735.1 Embelia ribes | reverse complement strand
GCTCAAATGCAATTTTCGAACAAATTTCAAAATTCACAGTTGAGCAAAAATTAGAAATCCAACCAACCCCACTCTGATACCACTTGTTAAGGGTTAAAAAATTTATTCATGAGCAAAATTTACAAACCATATACAAAAACATTACAATTTGTATATCTCACACCCCTCTCTCTTTTTTTCTTTTTCTTTTCTGATGTTAAACTTGTTGCAACTAAACTGATCATATATATACACACTCTTTCTCTTGTTTCATGCCACCACGTGAATCACCCATAAACAAACCCACGTGAATCACAATAAACAGGTGTATACTTATCCATCAAATTGTAACATATTGAACAAAGTTGCAACAAAATCCCATACCATAATATATTGAATAAATGTTATAATATATTGTAACAAAATTGCAATATATGGTAAGTAGAGTTATCATCCAGTATCAGGTCATGTATAGAAGTTGGCACCAAGGCTATGAGCTTGAGAGAACAAGAACGAGGTGCGAGATGAGATGAGAGGGGGATGAGGTGAGAATATATCTTAAGAGAGGCGCTCAATTAGGGTTTGCCGTTGGGCACATAAGTTTAAATAAATAATATATAAAAATTAAAATAATTTGAATATTTCAAAAAATTTGAAATATCCGAAAATTTTATAATCAACTCCTAATCTTGACCCGAAATTATTTGGGTGCCCAGAATTTTATATTTTAAAAACCAATCTCAAACCGAATGATTTTCTTGGGTAATTCGGGACGATTTTTCGATTTGAATTTTACAAAACCCCAATGTTTATTCTTCCCTAAATACAGGTGAGGAAAGAATTAACCTTCAAATTGATAATAAAAGTTAGCTCAACAGAGTAGCTGACCCAAGCGAGCTCAACTTTTGTTTTTATCATCAAACTTTTTTTTACCTTTGCAAGCAAAATCCGAAGAGAGGATATATCTAGCATTAAAGGTCTAGAGACATTTAAACTGTGAGGCATAAAAGAAGGAATAATATCTTCCAAAAATTGAATTTTGGGTTACTTCAGTTGAATTTTAAGCCAAAAAAATCTTTTTTTTTTAATATCCATTTAGCTTAAAACTTGTAATTTTTTTTATTCAAAAACAATTAAAAAACTCAACTTGAACACTGAACACTCAAATGCAATCTTATTGTTAAAAAAATGTAGAAAAACTTGAGTTCAAAAGCTATATTCGAACAATGTGGGTAGGACATGATGAAATGAGCTTTTTTACAAACACTTTAGAAAAGAAGAAAATGACAATTATTTGCATATCCAAGTCACAAAACAATATCTACAGCGCATCAAAGTGGAAGTTAAGCATAAGTGGGATAATGATCCATGCATGTTATCTTGCCAAGACAATTATCCTCCCTTATTAGTCTAATTTTGGCAACAGACATTTCAGTCACTGTCCGTGCTTTCAATTTATATCAAGATAAAATATAAAATGACTTAATAGAAATCCTTTCAGAAGTCGCCATTTAAGTAATAATTGACTTGATATTTATCCTTACAGAGTCGTTTTCAAGGCTTATCATGATCACTCCGATCATATTGCTTGACTAATAAAATCCAACGTTTTAAATAAGAGCGACGGCTAATGAAATGATAACGTTGGCGGTGTAACGATTTCGGATCGCAATGGCCCTAATGTAATGGTAGCAAAAATCAAAATCCGGATTTTTTTCATCTCTACAAACTTATTTTTAGCATAACAGTAACAATAACGATGACGATGTAAGCCAAAACCATTGCAAATCGGTAGCTATTTTTGTAATGCTTGTAGCTGCAAATATTTGTTATGCTCACTAGTCACCATGGAAGTTGCTTTCAATTGAGCTGTTTTCAGTTTCCCTCAATTTGGCTCAGGAGAAGCCTACATGAAATTATAGGCCAGCCACGTGGAAAAATGGAAGTAAAACCTGGTTTTTCTTATCTTAAAAGAAAAAAAATAATTGTCGTATTCGGAAACATGCCCTTTGACATCACCAAATAATATCTAGAAATAATATTACTAGCAATTGGCCCACTTGGCCTCGTGTATGGGCATTCGGTCACTTGTTCCACTTGTATAGAAAAATTACACATATATCTCTACAAAGACATGAAAAATTCAGCCTAGAAAAAGTTTTTCTCGTGTGAAACTGAAAACGTGGCTGTTGATAAAAGCAAATTTGACAGCCCATAGCGGATTTGCCACGGCTACCACAATTGTATCCAATTGTAGAATAATGTCTACAATAATGGACATATTGGCTACATTCAATGGCGGAACAAAGGGAACGGGAGGAACCGCAATCATTCTGACTTCCAAAATATTTATATATTTTTATTACAAAGTTCGATATTTTTCAAAGAATACACTACCCAACCTCCTTGCGGCCGGGGGGAGGTAACAGAGAACCCGACCACCCCCGACTCGAATTCCTGTGTCCACTGCAAAGAATCAATCTTTTTCTTGCTTTGGATTTATTATAAGTTCAATCAAATTGCAATTGGGAAAGACTTCACTAAAGTGAACTAAACTTGTCTGAGGGCCGTTTTTTTTTTCCTTTGTTGTACAAAAATAAATAAATAAATAAAATAAAAATATTTATCTACCGATAATCAAGTTCCTAAGCAATGCAAAATATTTTCTGTACAAATATTATTATTCAGTTAAAACTTATTAACGGCTTATTACAAGCTGGCAATTTATTGTCAAGACCGGGATTTAAAAATCTTAAATTAATTGACAGTATGACATACTAATACACAATGCATAATACATTTCTTATGCTGGAGAAAAGCAAAGAAAACAAAATAAACAATAGAGGGGCACAATTCTGGCTAATGCTTGCTATATAAACACGCCCGGATAAGTCCTAGAGAAAATGAATTAAATGTAGATTTCAGATTATGTAAGCTTCAGTATTAAGAACTCAAATTTGCATACCTTACCGTGGAAGTATCTGCCACCATTATCTCTCAAAACTTGAGCAATGCAGAATTGCGTCCAACTCCAGCATTGTATATCACCTTTTCTGAAAACCCCTTTTGTGTGTAGATCGGAGAGACAAACAGATGAACTCATGAAGCCTGAGCAGCGGCAGCATAGAGTGCACAATAACAGCTGCTTCGGCGAAATTTTAACTTTGGAAAATTAAGTCTCTTATAATCTGTCGAGCATCATCTGACCTAAAAGTCCATGCTCAAGTAGTCGTCCCAACAAACAGATGAGGCTGATCTCTCATAAGCAAAAACCTGGCTGTGAAAACAGAAGCCTGAAACCAATTATAAGCAATAAAAAGTCATTTTTTACCCCTGGGCTTAGAAACAGCCCACTTAAAGAAGCCGCAGTTTGATTCCGGATTAGAAGCAGGCCCCTGCAAAAAGATGGGGTTACATGAGAAGGTAATGAGGTCCAGTAGCACAAACACATGGTCTTAAAATATGTAGCCAGTAGTCAGTAGAAATAAAATAAAATAAATTTTAATGGCAACCAAGGATTCCAATTACAATTTTAACAAAAAATATAGGCTCGTGCTTAGAAGTGGCGCATCGTAGAATCATTGGCAATGAAGATTATCTTTAAAGTGCAGAGGAAATTACAAGAAAAAAGTTTGAACATTTGCTGGTGAATATGGTTAAAGCTGAAATAATAGAGACATAAATTATCAGCCCATTAATAGTAGAGTTAATATTAGTACCTCTGCACGAGCACAAACATAAAAACTGCGGCCAAAGGTAGGTCCAGCTTTCTTGACAACCCGAGAAACACATGGTTCACGGTGGCCCTTGCAGAGGGGTATGCTGTTCTGCATAAGTTGTTTAATCCTTTGCCACTCTTGTGAAGCAACACTACTCTTCTTAGTTTCTGAAGAGCAATATTGATCTAAGCTATCATGATCTTGAGAAGATGTACAATCTTCTGTTTTGTAAATTACATGACTATTTTTCTCATCTACAGCAGTTTCACTTGACGAGCAAATAGACATTGAAATATTTTCTTGCTCAACCATGGCGGTGGGCTCACAATTATCATGGCCTTCGACTGATCTGGAAATCTTCTGGAAGAACAATTTCAGCGAAAGCTGGGATGATTGGGGTTTTCTTGCTTTCTTCCTGATCTCTGCACCATATATTTAATCCATGGAATCATTTCCAAGTGATGTAGGAAAGCATAAACAATCTTGCTAAATATGCCTTTGAACGGTTACAATCTTTGAATAATACCTTCCCGTTCAAGGATTGAAGAACCTGGTCTAACACAATCCTGAGATGATCTTTCCGTGTTATCATTGCTACTTGCTACCATCGAATTTTCCTCAGACAAAGAACTTTGAACTTCGAAAGTCATCACTTGCTCCGATAATTGTCTTTTCATCAGCAATGACACTGCAAAAAAAGGTCCAAGTTCTCAAGTCTTAACTTGCAATAAGAAAAGGCGTGATTCCCAACTGAACACATGCTGTCTTCAGCTGATACTGGTAAATATTAAAAATCCATCCACTTAATATAAATGCAAATATTGAACACATGCTTCATAGAAGTAAGTAATTTAGGTAGGATTAGTTAACTTCTCTCACCAATTGTTTGCTGGACTCCACGAATTTCAGGGGCATATCTTGCAGATAAAGATGGGGTACTGTGTTGCAAAACATCAGGGATGTCCACCAATCTCATATATACTGGAACGTGATCTGAACCTTCTAATTTGATGTTTCTCCCTCCCTTCCACCTGCATTCAGGTGATGGTATGATATCAACATTGACACAAATCCATAATTCGTCAAACAATGAAAAACCAGAGAAAAACTGTTATATTCATGTGTTCTATTGCAATCAAAACAAAATAACCATCCTAGCCAAACAAGACCCATTTACCAAAGACCATATACCCTTTCCATTTTGTAGGATAGCTAATGACCTGCCCTCCGCTTTGGCAAATAGAACGAAACCTAACCCTCTGCATCAATCACCTTACAGAATATAGACACAGTTCAACAATAAATTGGGAAAGGCGGTGCCTCACATGGATCAACCTAATATTATTGGGTACCGGAGTCCGGACGGTAAGACGACAAGAATGCCTTTCCACTTACCTGAATTTAAAACTTAAACTGCAAAATAACATGTCATACTTGTCTCAAGGATCCGCTACACATCCAAAAAACTCAGAAAGTGTCATGTCATGTTGTATAAACCCCTCTACAGGAACATGCGAGGTATCTGTCCTCAGCCATAATAAAAATTTGATACTCATTGACTTGTACCTTGGAGAATTTCCAGGCCTACAACGTTTGAACTCCACCATGATGTCACATTCTTTCACATGGCAATTAAATATGTCATGGCCTTGCTGACCTTCATCTACGTGTATACAGAATCCAGCAATGAGAATATGGTCTATCCTAGACCCATAGTTGAATTCTTCAGCCCCTGTGCACTGTGACCAGTGAGTGTATGCTTCTCTCCTGTTGCACATGGATACTCAAGAACGGAATGATAGTAGAAAATTTCAAAAAACATAGAAAATTGGTGATTCAGTTACTTCCACTAAGAAATCTCTCCTCTCATGGCTGAAATATCCACTGGAGTTGAAACAAAATCCATAGATCAAAATTGAAAAAGATAGAACAAATCATAGAAAGTGAATCCAATGTAATTCATCAATTAACTCAATATTATAGAAAAGGGAAGTCAACAAACCTCTCAGGATGTTTTGATCTAAAAACATCATAGAAACTGCCTCCATTCTCTACTAGCAGGGATCTAAACCATCTCCTAAACCTACAGGAAAGTTTATATCAAGATACTAGATTCCAGGACTTGACTTTGGGAGCAAAAACTGAACTTGTGATTGCAGTGGCGAACACCGAAAAAAATTGTGTATATTAATAGCAAACACAACAAAGAAAGTTGCCATCATCTCACTCGTTTTTATCAAAGTCTGGTTTCGGATTGCAGTTATCTACAGCAGCAGGAGCAATGTTGAGATCCCCGACAACACATACACTCCTCCCTTGCCGTAAAAGAAACTCCCACCTTTTCTACAACAAGGTTCACAAACTTCAACAAACCACAAAGTAATGACTGTAACAAATAACTACAACTCCACTGATCCAGTTGGTCAGCAGCAAAGAAAACCCACCAGACCCTAAAAATCATACACTGTGACAGCTAAATTTTCAGATCACTAAACCAAATTCCGGGGCAAGGTGGATTTCTGCTGGATCTGAACACCATTTCTGGAGGCCAGCATCTTCATGGAGGGGTAGGAATGGGTTATTGGATTCCACCCATCAAAATTCACCCTTGTGACTAATCATATAGTTCCCTCCAAATATAAACAGATGGAAGAAGATGAATACGATACCTGTAAGATCTTGAAAAATGTTTGCTTAAACTGGACCCTCTCTGTGTCATCACTTACTGCTCGAGGCCCATAGATGTTGAAAAGCACTGGAAATTTTTCTAATGTTAGTTTCATTTAAAAATGAGATGGAAAACTTTGTCTTATCAAATGCAAATGAACGTCAAACAAATGAAACGAAAAGCATATGTCATATAAAAACTACAAAAATACGAAGGACATCATAATGCATGCAGATAAACCATAGAAAACAAGCTTCATTACATATCATTTATCAATATTACGTACACTCACCAAAATGGCCATGGTCGGTCACGACACATCGCCCCTCACTGTCAACCTTTAAAAGCTCATCCTTTGTGAACTCCTCTAGGCCCTCAGCTCTTTCAGTACTTACTTCTTCTCCATTTCGTGACCCTTTAGAACTTTCCAGAGCACCAGTAAAGCCTTCCTCAGCCGCAACTGGCAAGGCTGCTTCATTGCTTGAAAATGCCGACTTCACGCGACAAAAAGTTGCGACACCTGCAACAAAACTGTCTGATTCTCATTCCTCTTCTAAGAAACTCACGATAAGCCCAGCTAAATCATGGTAATTCACTAAAGAAACACAATAATCTAAAATATACTATAGTCTACCAACATCATCAAACATTTACACCATTACAATAAAAAACAAACTAATGTATCAAATTGATCAGATCAATTATGTTAATAATTGCTAAATACCAGACCATAACAATATGCAGGCCTTAAAATGGTCATTGGTTACGTCAAGGGTCAAACACACACCCTAAAAATTGATGAAATTTGACAAACTAGCATGGACAATGCTTCATCATATTGTGAATTTTAAGCAAAGGTTTCTTTTATGTTGGAAAAGGTTGGTCTATTTGAGCTAGAACTTCTAACTTTCCTGAAGCACAGCATATAAATATATGCATATATATAGATTGACGCCCATACAATTCTAAGGATATATTCAGGGAAGGAGAGGGTCCATTTATAAACCAAAGGCTAGTTGGTACCCCCCCGGGGTTGCTCCGACCAAACACCCACCAAGTGCATAAAAATGGGTAGAGATTGACCACAACGTTAATGCCAAATGACCCCACTCTAATACGATATTAAAGCTCAGTCACTTGCCACTAGAAAACCCTAATAATAAATTAACCATATAAACCACGTGCTAGATGGATACACAGGTGATGCGGGACAATTAGTAAATTCCAACAATATACAAGGCTTGTTAGGTTGCAAGTTTTTTGCTTTCTTGGTTACAGCTTACAAGTTGGTATGTATTCGGCTGCTCAGGTTTTAAATAGAGTTTTACTTGCTATTTTAACCTAAAAACTAAAATTTTTTCCTTAATCTTAAAACTTACACCTGCAACTAAACAAACCCATTCATGGGGCTTGTTTGGTAACAGCTTGGTTACAACTTTTAAACTCAAGCTTCGCTGCTGGATAGCATTTGAGTGCATAGTTTTTAAGCTCATTTTATTAGCTGTTTTAGTCGAAAAAAGCAATAAATTTTAACCAGGATGCATTCCATTTTCTCCCCCACACTAAAAAAAAAAAAAAAAAAAAATTGAGCTTAAAACCTACAAGCATACAAACTCATAGTTTGGACATGGATGTGATTTTCATAATCAACTTTTAAAGTTAATTGTAAAAGTGGGTGGTGTTTAATCCTCATTTTAGTAATTTTTAAAAATTATTTTGAGGTGTGATGTTTGGTAAGATGAGCTTTTCATTAAAAGAGAGAAAAGTAGTTATGCATTGAAAAAATTATAAGTAATTTTGAGGTTATTCTTGTAATTAAGGATAGAAAATATTTAAAAATAATATATAGAATTACAAAAGTACTAGGAGAAATCCTTTAATAATCTCTTAACGTGATTTTTAGCGTTCGTTATATTAGGAAGACTCTATAATAATGCTTTTAGCATATCAACCGATGATTTTAGGGCTACTGATAATATCACAAATAATTGTGATATGATCAAATCTCTACCCAACCGTAAAATCCTCAATTAATATGCTGAAGGAAATATCTGATCTTCATCCTAGTACAATAAATGCCAATAATCATTACAGTATTGCTCAAACAATTTTTCAGTTTTCACCCAATAACCTTTCATTTAGAGCAGGTTTTGATACAATTTTTAAGTGAAAAAATAAATTTATTTTCATTTAAAAAAATAGATGCATCTAACTTAAAATTTATATTTTATTTAGACCAAAATAAGAAATAAAATTAATTAAAAATTAAACAATCAAATACTATAAACTATTTAAGAAAAAAATAATAAGATAAAACTTATAAGCACTAGCCGAAAAAGTGTTTAGTAAATTGACACATACTCCATAAAGTGTTGACCACATGTCAACGTTGAAACCAATGGCCCAAGCAGCTGGCTTGTGTTGTACAATGGCAGTGTAAAAAGCCGATTGTGCAGCTCCAACAAAGCACATCCATGTGGTTAGTGATAGTTGAGCTGGATATCTCTTCAGTGTAAATGCCTTCAACAAGGTTAAAAACAGGATTAGGATATATAATTTTTTTCTAAAGACAATAAAGATTTAATATGTATGTGACTTAGTGGTATTTATAGAGAACAAGTGAAGAAATGATTTTTCGAGATATTGGTTAACCTCGAGCTGAGTTAATGAGATTTTCAAAACTTTACCCTGAACACCCCTATATTTGCAAATCGTGTGCATCTTCACCACTTATTTCTTTGTTGGTTATAAATACACCCCATGAATGGACCCTCAAAACAGTAGGATGATTGCTTTGGCCTTCAGTAATGAAGCTAAATATTTGGTTTCGCCCATAGAGCAGGACCCGAGCCAAGAATTACAAATAGGGTGCTGAACATTTTATAAATTATTGTAGGGTACTAAAAAATTATTATGGGATAATGAAACCATATAAACAAAATGAAACTAAAAACATCTGATATTTAGTAGGTTTTTCAATATTTTGAGGGTACTACAGCCCTTCTTAGCAAATGTTTTGCTCCGTCTTTGACCTTGAGGCTTACTTCTTACAAAACTATCTAGTTTTTTCTTCTTCTTTTTTCTTTTGTACGAATTTGGCTGTGTTAACGAGTTCAATGTACACCTTAACTACATTTTGATTAGATAGGTTGTGTCAATAACTAACCTGCATAATGTACCATATAGCCCATGTTATGCAACTTGAGACCGAAAGAGCCGAACCTTTCAACCAATCCTCATTTATGGCACTGTTTCCATGGAGACGGATAAGAGGATTAGTCCCTAGTTTCTTGATAACGGGTCCCTTGTACAAGGTCATTACCGACACACCCGCTAAGGATACTAAGGTCCCCAACACTTTGGCTATCCCTCTTGAATTTCGAAGGTCAACAACCTCTAGTCTGCATCAAAATTGATTAGAAAAAATTAGCATATGAAAAAATGTTACCGTGGCATGTCGTCAGCAGTATATTTCATATTCATGATAACTAGTCACACTTTACAACTGTAACAAAATTTTAGAATTGTATCTAGTTTTTGAATCATGCCTACTTGGTTGGTTTTCTACTGTCATTTTGTATAAAAATGCTAAGTAGAATTAGGAGTTGGGAGTCATGAGAATCGAGTTTGGGACAGGTTGGAGCTCACTTGGGGTTAGTATATTTCTATTTCTTCTAGTACTACATCTCTTTCCAGACAGTTAAAAGCCTATGGGCTAAGATATTATTTATTTTGAAAGAAAGATGTAAGGCAGTAAAACATAATAATAATGCCTATTGGATTTTGCTCGTTTCCTATATATTTGGAGCAGTTTTTATTAATAAAGTACAACTGTTAGCTATTTTATTTGATTATATGATGAGGTTGGGCATCAGTGACGTACTCGGAATTGCTTGAAATTCTAGAGCCTAACAATTTGTATCAAAAGCTCAAAGTATACGATAACCTTGGGAGTTGTAGGTTGTGGGTCTATCAGTAGGAAGTCTCAAATGAGTTGCGTCTAAAAGGTTAGGATGGGCATCTAGGTACTTAGATGCCTTGGATGTTCTCATGTGCCTTGTGTGTTTGTTTTCATCCATCCATGTCGCATTACTTTTATACACGTATTTTATATTTTACAACCAGTAGCCTGTGGTGATGAATGTCTACACTTAGATCTGTGTCGGATAGACAGTGAACACTATGTAGTCCTAACACGGATCTCTATTAGTCGAATAAGTTAATTTGGGAATTTCAAACATGATTTTTCATACTCCATATAATGCGAACATAGGATAGATTCTGATTGTTCTTTGTGGATTGATTCTATAGTTGTAGGATGTGGTGTATATGGTCCTAGTACAAGTAGCAACTGAAATGATCGTAGTAGGGATCATGTAAATCCTTCTCCAGTAGTGTTTGATCACCCCGATGAGGGGACTTCTTTTGAGGGAGTATAGTTGGGATATGTAATGTAGGATTGAAAACATCTAGAGATATTTGGATTGAAAATATTAAAAAATGCCGAAAGATCTGATGGTAAGGTTTCTGATTGGCCAAAAGATATGCGATTACAGGACTGAAAACTTAGGATGATATATAGAATAGTTATATTGTGGAGATAATAAATATTGATGATTGAGGGATGGAAGTTCTATATAGGATTGCATAGAGTGGGAATACTTGAAAATATTTGAGTAGGAGGGTTGGCCAGTGGTAGTTGGTAATCAAACTGCAATATAGTTAATTATTTTAAGTAATGAAGTGGTTTGAAGAGTTTGTCAGTTAGAAGTAGTAGGTGGCCTTGTCGTGATTGGGTATGCTATACTATATTTGTAGGAATTGCCAAATAGGCATCTTATATGTTATCATAATAGAGAATTATTTTAGAGTTCATGATTGGTTGAATTACCATAGTTGTA
>MKEJ01067206.1:0-10843 GCA_001753735.1 Embelia ribes | reverse complement strand
AATAAATTAAACTAAATAAAATACTGATTTATTTGAATAAATAAATTAATTAAAATATTCGAATCTTCCTTCTTGATTTCTATCATGAAAACTAGGTCAAGAATGTGCAATTGGGGATAGGATCAACACAATCTCCTCCAAGTTTTAGGTCCAGTAATTTATACGGGATCATGGCCTTTAAATCTCTATTGTAGACATGCAATATCTTAAAATAAATATACTTTCTGGGGGAGAAGGAGATGGCAACCAAGTAACGGTGGGAAAACAAACAAAACTTAGTTATGATTTTACGCCAAAGACAAAAATGACTCTTTTTTGTTATTAATAAAATAATTGCTCTGACCTGATATAGCAAATTGTTGAGTCTTAATATCCACATATGTAAATATTTTCCTCGTCACCAACTATGTTAGCTTCCGTTAGCGTAAAAGGCCACATTGGCAAAATATGAAAAGTTGAAGGGCTTAAATAGCGAAAAATAAAGTTGAAAATGAAAGTGAAGGTTCATCAAAGTTGGATGATCAAAAAGATAGTTTAGCATTTGTTAGTCAAAATAGCAAATCAAGAGAGATGGCGAGAGTGAATTGATCGTTCAATAAAAATTATTTTATTAAAATAATTTTCCTCGAGTTTTTCTTTAAAAAACTTATGTAATATATTCTAGCAATAATAAAAATGCAGAAATTAAAATAGTAAGAAAAGAAGAATACAATACACAATTTTTATATTGGTTTGACCAAAAATCGATATGATCCCTTATGCCCAGTCTGTAAGGCTTCTATTGGGTTTCCTTATAAATTTATATTCCAAAGTTACAATATGGCTAGTCTTCATAAGTGTTAACTAAACCTTTACAAAGAATAGCTTGTTAAGGCTATCCAACCATTCCATATAGATTTACGGACTTTACTCAATCCATACATCAAGTAGATTTTTTGGCTCTACTCGCACTGTTACCTAGTAGATTTACGGACTCTACTCAAATCGTATCAAGTAGGCTTGCGGGTACCACTCAAACCAGTTATACCTTTTAGGGTTTATAAACCTCCCCTTTACAATGTTTGTGGAAAACCTTACAAGATTAAGTTTGAATATGAAATGAAAGAACTCACAATCTTACGAACAATCTTCACAAAATAATACAAATGAATCACTCAAATGATTGTTTTGCTTCTCACTTCAAAGTTATTGAATATGAAGGTTGAATGGAATGAATCTTTGAGTGATGACAATGATGATGAGATTTTGATTAGGAAGTGTTGATCTCTTGTTTCGAATATGAGGAAGTGTTGGTTTTTTTGTATGAATAGTCTCAATGTATGTGGATGTATTTTTTTCAACAAATGGAATCTTCTTTATATAAAGGATCAACCTTGAATATTGCAAATTATGTAATGTTTATGATTTGATTTGTTTCTATCTTTGTACTGATTTCTAATCTTTATACGCTTCATTTTGAGTTACATCCAGTTAGCCGAACATAGGAGTTGTTCCAACCGTACTGCAAGGGTGTTTCAGCCAAACCTTAATCGGTTATACTCTGTACCTCTGGCTGGCCGGATTTGGCCATTGTCTCAGTTGAATTGCAAGATGTTCCCAGCCAATTATGTACCTTAGCTAGATTTTTTATGCAGTTTTGAGTTTGTTCTTCTTTTGGCTAGTTCTAATGTCTTCTTGAACCAGTTTTATCACTTTCGAATATTTGCTTAACTTTTTTTGGCTAACCTTTGTCTTCGAATGTGCATTTTAATTTTCAATATTTGTTGACCTTTGTAATCTCCATTTTTTAATTTCGAATC
The DNA here is from genome assembly GCA_001753735.1 of Embelia ribes. NCBI lineage: Eukaryota > Viridiplantae > Streptophyta > Magnoliopsida > Ericales > Primulaceae > Embelia > Embelia ribes. The sequence continues at coordinate 9,044 of MKEJ01067206.1, read as the reverse complement.
AATTCTCATTAGTTCATTTGTTCACTTGCTTTTATATCACTTCGCTTTGTAGTCTAATCCTCTATTTTCGTTTATAAACTCAATTTAAACATTAGTCTACTGTGAAAACTTGAATTTATTTATTCCCTATCTTAATTATTTTATTATCAACAAAATTAAATTTAATATATTTTTCAAAAAATTTGGGACAACACACTTTATTTTGTTCAAAAATTATTACCTTGATTAGATTTGTCCTTTTCTTCTATAATTATTCATCTCCTTTCCATTCACTGAATTGAGTAAAACTCAAGCTTGGTTTACTATGGACTCGAATCAATATGAAAGTTGAGATTTTAATAAACCGAGCCTGGACAACTTACAAGCAACCAAACGAAACCTAAATTTTGAATTGGACCTAGTGACGTGAGCCTTGGGTGAAGTGCATTAGTGAGCAACCTCCTTCTCCGCTTTTACGTGCGAAAGTCTGTCCGTAACTCGAATTCACTACAAAATCTGAATGAGCTACATCAATCTAGCATAAATACAAACAAGAATTCAGTATAGAAAGAACGAGGCACAGAGAAAAATTGTTCATTCAATTGTTTGTCAACATCATACAAAAATTAGTTGTAAGAAAGTTAGCCATTGGACTCTTCATTCCTTAACGAGGAGCCCAAGATACATCTATTATAGTCATATAAAAAAACTTAACCATTTAACTAATCGATATGGGGTGACTCAACATGCGTCCTCACTCGAGGCCGGATCAAATATCTAAAAAAACCAACAAATTCACATAAAAACAAATAAGGCTCTAATATCATGTAAATTATAGTCTCTCTCTAATCGCTAAAAAACTCAATAGTAATAAGAAAATGAGCATATTATATAAAATGGGGTGAGTTGATCAAATTTGAGATAACCAACAAGTACACATAATAAGTTTGTAGGTACGATGGGTAACACTACCGATGGTAATAGAAACAACAATTAACTAGTAATAGTAAGAAGAGATAGTAACAATAGCAAGTTCATCGGTTTGAAGGTTAACTATAACAATATATAGCGAGAAAATGATTGGATTTGAGCTATGATATCATGCTAAATTTATAATTGTAATAATTATATTGGTTGAACTCACAATTGAAAGCTAACTTGCAAGGGAACGATGGTCATGTAATTATATAGATATATAAGAACTTAATCCAACAAATTGTGGATATAGGGTTCAATAATGCCATCTTTAATATGAGATTAAAGATACAACAAATCGGTCCTATATGTCGACCTAGAAACCCAAATACATATTATGTTGTAAGATCAAATTAGAATATTAAAGCAGAATTAGTTCTTCATTCATTAATTTTCACTGACTAGATTATGGCAGGCAAAACGATGACTGGGATTACGCGAAACACATGTCTTGGCACTGCACGTTTTGTCAACTGTGCAAGTAACATCAGCAACAGTTCATGCTATTGCACACTGGTTCTTAGCCATGGCATTTGTCGAGAACTCAAATAATTGCAAATGTTGCCCACTTAGCTATTGTTTTAAAAATTCCCGCAATTACGTGCATCCTTATTTATTTCGTTCGTCCATAAATAATTAGACATTATATTTAAAAAAAATAATATTTTATCATTTAGATGAAATAAAGTTTTTAAATTTATCCTCATGTTACATTTAAAATTATAAATTTAATATTTTTATTATATTTAAATATTAAATTATTATATATTAAAATTTTAAAAAAAATATAATATTTAATTATTTATGAACGGACTAATACTTTTGACCAACCCCTGAACAAAATATGGATTGAAATAGTACAGTATAGCAGACCATATATTTGAAACAAAAGGAAAGAAATCTAACGAATATTAATATTTGCGCCACCATTAGGTATGTCGCTTCTTCAAAGCCAGCATGCATTAGCATACAATTTTTTTCTTCACAAAATCAGCTGAAATGATAACTCAAATATTAAATACTTCCATTAGCAAATTTTACACACATATAACTTACTATATAATTGAAAAGAAAATAACCTTACAATTAATCATCACACAAATTTCAAAGGCGTGACAAAGCAAAAATCTGTTGTCGATTTTGATCGTCATAATGAGATGGTTGAACCTTCTTCATTTTTTTGCTCTTCTTGCTTGATTTTTTCTCACTTTCTGTCGCCACAAATGTCTTAGCATAAGCCCTTAATTGAAACTTTTGTATTTTCCCGGTTGACGTCTTTGGGAGCTCATCCATAAACACCACCTTTTTTGGCATCTTAAATCCGGCAACATTTTCCCGGCAATGCGCGATAATGTTAGCCTCAGTCACAGTATTTGCATATTCAGAGTTCTTTTTAAGAGTTACAAATGCGCAGGGGCTCTCGCCCCAGCGCGGATGTGGCATCGCCACCACAGCTGCCTCCACCACGCTGTGGTGGCGATAAAGAACGTCTTCCAATTCTACGCTACTAATATTTTCTCCACCGGATATGATAACATCTTTAGACCTGTCTTTAATTTCTAGGTACCCGTCAGGATGGATTACCCCGACATCCCCTGTGAGAAACCAGCCGTTGTGGAAAACTTTTGAGTTTGCCTCTTCATCCTTCTAATACCCTTTCATGATGCTACTCCCACGAAGGGCGATCTCGCCCATCGTTTTCCCATCACGTGGTACGCGCTCCATGGTCTTAAGGTCTCTAATGACATCCACGTCAGCTAATGTGAGTATGCCAACGCCCTGTCGCGCCTTCAGCCTTGCCTGATCATGGCGCCCCAGGCTGTCCCACTGGGCCTGCCACTCACAGACCAATGCAGGCCCAGTGGCCTCTGTTAAACCATAAGCATGGACCACATGGAAACCAAGCTTCTCGATTTTCTCTAGTAGCATAGCAGGTGGTGGGGCCCCACCTGTCAGAATATTGACAGGTTTAATGATTTCTCTACGCTCGTGTGGCTTCGCCTCGAGGAGGATGTTAAAGACTATCGGTGCGCAACACATATGAGTGATATTGTGCTTCCCTATGGCCTCATACATCTCTTTGGCCGTTGTGTTACGTATGCACACGTTGGTACCACCACGCGCCGCTACTCCCCATGTGAAAGTCCAACCGTTACAGTGGAACATGGGAAGCGACCACAAGTACACCGGTGCGCACCCCATTTCCCACCCCAGTATCAGGCTCAGGGTGCTCAGGTAGGCGCCCCTGTGGCTGTACACGACGCCTTTGGGTGCTGAAGTGGTGCCCGACGTGTAATTCAGGGCTATCGGGTCCCACTCATCGTGGATCTCTTCAGGGACGAATCTCGGGTCTCCATTCTGAACTAGCTTCTCGTACTCGAGCTCACCGAGCTTGACCCCTGTAGGGCAGTCCACGTCATTGATGACGACGACAAGTGGCATAGATGATTCAGTCATGAGGAGGGTGAGGGCCTCACTCGCCACCTGTACATACTGGTAGTCGACAAAGAAGATCTTGGCTTCGGAGTGCTTGAGAATGGTGGCTATGCTTTTAGCTTCTAGCCGGGTGTTTATAGCGTTAAGTATGGCTCCCGCCATAGGGACCGCGAAATGCATCTCGTACATTGCTGGGATATTAGGGGCCAACACCGATACCTGAAAATGAAAAACAAAATCAATCACACTGACTTAATCAAAAGCTAATGTAAAGCAACCATGATATCGTATTTATATATTCTTTTGGCGGTGAAAATATAACTATGTAATTTAAAATTTAATACAATTTTTTGACGTTTACACGTAGAAATTGTTATGAAAGAATTGAATCCATTTCGTCCTTATTGCAAGGAAAAGGGGGCTTGGTTTGTATGGAAAAATTTGGTAAATAGTTTATCAAAAATTTATGTGTTTGTGGTTTGGAGAAATTTTGTAAAACAGTTCAATAAAGAAATCATGTGTTTGTTTGATCAATAAATAAGTAATTGTTGATGACTTGTTTGGAACCAACTCCATACAAGAATTTTTTGTACAGGAATTTGTACATAATTTGTTTTTGTATGGGATTACTATATTTAAAGGATAAATTATTGTAAATTAACAAAAAATTACTATAACTATTTTTAGATTAAAAAAATATTATAAATAATATGTCCTCAAATTATTGTAATTTATTCAGAAAACACAATAATTCTTTTAAAAAACAAGTTCTTACACCAAGAGGACTTCCCACTTGTTTTGTTATTAAACTAATATGGTGTGAATATATAACCTTTGATAAAAACAATTTAGATGCAATATAGTAACTTACAATGGATATAAAAAATCTATGGTACATAATTCTAAATTAAAGTTATATAATTCAATCTTTACAATTTTACATACACCTAACAAATTGCTGTAAGCAAAATTTTTGTAATTACCATCAATAAACAATTTAACATGTGAGAAATTCTAAAATCATTTCACCCTTAAAATTGAAACAATTTTTTGTTAAAATGGATAAATTATATATTTATGAAATATAAAGATACATAACTTTTAGTCATTACATCATACTTTTTGTAGATTTTCTTCCCACCAACTACTTGAAAAATCAGTGACACATCGTGTTTTATGAAAAATATTTCTTTCTTTCAATTCAACTCCTAGAGTTGTAAGTTTTGAATTGATTATATCACTTGAAATGAACTCACCACATCGTTCTTGCAAATATTGAGTGACCGGAGGGAGGAGGCAAGGCTGCGGCAGCGCTCGTTGGTTTCCCGCCACGTAAAGCTGGTCCCAGCATATATTATAGAGGTCCGGTTCGCGTAAACCGCTGCGGCCCTTGTCAAGAAAGTGAGGGGTGAAAGGGGTACATAATTTGCTTCACATTTTGGTAGCCTGTCCATATTGTCTCTCTATTTTTTTATATCTTTTCCTTCTCAATTCTCTACTTGGCTTTTAAGAATAGAGGTTTGTGGTTTATCCTTGAGAATAATGCATATATATATAGCGATATGTAATGTGCTTGTGTGAGGGAATGGGTCCCGGGCATTGATATTTTATTAATGTGAATAAAGAGGGAATATATTATAATGCAAGTCTATAGGGAAGGTGCTTTGATATTACACCACAATTTTTGGGTATTTGATTTAAACAATGACCCTTGACTAGACAACCTTTCAAAAAAAAAGAAAAAAAGAAAAAAGACCTTTGACTAGAAATTAAAAGAAGCCCTGAGTTTAGCTTTTCACAGTATGTTGGGCTGCTTGACTTAACCACTTTTGCTTCATCATGAAATTGTAGTGCCACTTCATAGAAGTTGGTGAGAGATTACTAATGTTTTTCCGGGAGTTGTTATTTGGGTTTAATAAAATGCATATTAATTAGTGCTTCGCTAGTTTAGTTGTTTGGCAAAATAAAAGTGAGCATGTTAAAATTTAAAGAGGGGACTTTTGAGATTTTGTTAGTTCTCTTGAGGTTTTTGGCAGTGTATATGTTTAACTTATCGATTTGTTCAAGTTACCAAATTAGATCGATCCAATATGTGGATATAGGCAGGTTTACTAGAAAACTTCGGAATATTAACACGAAAATCTATTGTGGTTTAGAAAATTTGTACAATTCTTTTGTATTTTTTTTTTTTTGCGTAAAATCTTTTTGTGGTTTCAAATTACTTGTCAAATATCCTATTAAATCTATTTAATACCAAAATTATCCTTCTATAAGACAAACACTTCTCTAATTTTAATATCTAAGATATACTTCTAATACATATTATAGAACGCTGTTAAATTATCATAACAAAAATAATAATTTTAATCTTTATTGTTGGTTCTAAATATGTATAGACTGATAAAAATGAGTATCTGGATTGACGTATTATCTTTTCTTCGTTGTTTTTGTACTCTAATTTCTTTACAATTAGAATTTATATTGATATGATTAATATTTAATTTTGTCTAGTAATGCAAATTTAAAAATACGCTTTCAAATACATATTTCACCAAGTCTTTCAATTCTAATATTATTATAATTAAATCCATCAAGGCATATTATATATTCTACTAATATATTGTAAATTTTTATTATTGATTATAAAAATATATTGAATAAAACTGAAAAAATATTTATCATTTATTGCTAAAAACCTGAATAATATTTCTTTTTCATAAAGACATTTTTGGTATTAAATAGATTTAATGGGATATTTAGCAAGGAATCTGAAACTATAAGTTGATTTTATGTAAATAACAAACCACAGAGAGATTACGTGCAAGTTTTCCAAAGCACAATGTAATATTCCAAAAATTTCTTTCTTTGTCTCACCCGGTGGCACGCCAATGTTCATTGATAGGCATGATCAGTTCAGTTGCAACTTATAAATTCTATCTTTTTAATTTTTTTGTTTAAAAGATAAGCAATTGTTTGGGGGGCATAGTTTTTAAACCGAACTTACTTGCTGTTTTGACCTAGCAAAATTTTAAATTTTGAATTTGATGTATTCAATTTTTTTAATAAAAAATAAGCTTGTTTATTTGTTTAAAATATGTAATCAAACAAATCGTGTATTCATCTCCAAACTTGTGGGCTTTTTAAGTTTCCCCATTTTATAGGTTTACTAATGCTGGAGAAATACTACAGTTGATAGATTAAGCCACATGGCAAGTGTTGATCGATATATTAAGATTAGATTAAATTGTTCATAAACTAAATCACCAATAAAACCCTAATGTGCTTACACTGTCTAATTGGGAGGTAGTTGATATGTAGTTTCCTAATAACACGACTACTATTTGAGTCTTGAAAAATAAGAAAAATGTGACTGTTGCTCAAATTGCATGAAGCATCTATTTAGACGAAATAGGAAGATGATCTTCATTTTACCTATAATTAGGGGTGTTTATTTGTCCCAACAGATCAACTTGCCCAGCAACCGCACTGGTTTGCAGGTTGCGAACTTGGCCGCATGTAAATGCGGTCGGGTCCGGTTCTACCCCGCCCACAAAACATTGGATCAACCTACACTGCCTGAGACCGTGAGAAGAAAATATAATCGTTGCTATATGCAATAGATTTATTTTGAAACAACTATAATTTCATGTTTGGAAAGTAGCCTACTAGGCCGGTCGACTGCCTGCACCGGTCCCATCCTTGATCTGCCCTGCAACCATGAGGCAAGTGTGGGCATATTATGGGTAAAATTTACAAAAAGTTTAAGTGAAATAATATTTGCATTACTGAACTATGTGTGTTTAATATATAAGAACCCAAAATGACTAAACTGCAAATAAAGATAACACTAATGACCCATATATTACATAACTTAACACTCCCGCTCAAGTTGGAGCATGAAGGTTTGTAATGTCCAATTTGTGCTAAAAATACTAATGAAGATCTCATCCCAGTGGTTCGGTGAAGATGTCAACAAGTTGAAAATGAGCTAGAGTCTAAGCAGGACAAATAAGGCCAGATCAAATCTTGTTACGCACAACATTCAATCTCAATGTGTTTGGTCCGATCATGAAAATTTAGATACCGAACAATGTGAATAGCTAACTGGTTATCATAATTCAACTAAATTGGTTGAGAAGAATATATGCCCAAATCACCAAGAATAGTAGTGAGCCATACAAGCTTACAAGTCGTAACCATAGCACGATACTTAGCCTCAATACTAGATCTTAAATCGATATACTACTTCTTGGACCACTAAGAGACATGACTAAAATCCATGTAATAAAAAATTCAGTTGTAGACCAATGATTGCTCCTAAAACATGCAAGAAATAACCTAGTAAGTGTCCTAGGATGATATAGCTTTAATTTGGTGAGAACCGAGAATCGATATCAGAGACTTCTACTGATCTAGGAAATCCTAAGAAATTTTTAATCGCACAATTCAATTCCTAGAGTTCACTTTTAGTAATTAAAATTAACTTACTCCTACTTCAAAATACTTCTTGGTTTTCTCGATGTGAGAGGTGATTGATACTAAACTATTGAACAATTTACCAATAATATTTAAACACTTGCACTTATAGTGAATCCAATAGATTAAGTTCCACTCCCAATTTATCTAATTAATAAAACCTATATAAAATTTATCTATAACTCACTAATGTCTATAATTTGGTTTATTTCAGCATACAGTGCCATTGGGAGTTTGTCAAACTCCATAATTATGTCTAGACAAGATCTAATTTACTCAGACAAGTAAAAATCCTAGATAATAAAGATAAATTAATTTCAATTTAATTTCAACAAAAATATAGTCATTAATTAGAATTGGAGGATTATTTTAACCCATCTTCATTACATAGGCATGCAACTACTTAGCATAGCATGGTAAAAACAAACATGATAGTGATTAATAAAGAAAAACAACAATGAAAACATGATACTCAATGAAGAAGATGATAAATAATAACAATTAAATAAATAAACTAACAAGAACTCACAAACTTAAATTAAATTATAAGAAGAGAAAAAGCCACCAATTCTCCTCATGTAGCCTTTAACAAAAATATGGGTTTGAGGGTTAGAAAACATATTTAAAATCTCTATACTTGTTAAAAAATTAACCTACATTCAATGAGTGTTTTTACACTTAAAAACCAAATTTAAATAATATAAAATAGGTGGCCCTACTAAGTTGTTATATGCAAGGCACGTGTCTCGCTTTAACCCTCTCGATTAATTGGACCATACTGCCAATTAATCGAAAATCTCTGTCATGAATGGTTACTTGTTATGTTCTTTATTTCTTCAATTATCAGGTCTTTAACTTCAAACTCTCAACCTTCAGTGCTCGAAGGTCATCTAAGTCTTTGTTAGCCCATCAACTTTTCATCGACATACATGACAAGTTCCTAAAGTTCGTAAATTGATCTTTTTAGCGTCAATTACCCAAAACGCACACAAAAACCAATAATACAAAAATACGACAAATTATATGTGCAAAATACAAGATAATCGATATAAATTCTCCATATTAAACTCCTATTTTATTCATGAATTTCATATAATCCATATGCCCAAATCTACATCAATGTATCAACTCGGCAATCCACACATTCACAACATTATATACCATCTCCACATTCTCAA
>MKEJ01067199.1:0-12482 GCA_001753735.1 Embelia ribes | reverse complement strand
ATATATATACCAAGTTCTTTTTAGGTTCTAAGTTTTATGGTAAGCATTTGAATATAATTTTTAATTTATTACACAAACGATTGTTTGAGTAATTCAAAAATCAAATTGAAATGTATTTTTTCAAAGTAGCTTTTCTTCCCTAATGGTTTCATAAGCAAATCTAAAGAACATTAAAAAAATTTACATATCATTTCATGCTAAATCTCATTGAGATTTGTGATTATAATCAACTAGTTAAAAAAAATGATGTCATAGATGTAGTTGAATTTTTGTGTTTTAGTTTTATGGCTCGTGAAGTATTGTTTGTCAATTCTAGACTAAAGGCACGTACCTTTATAATTAACATGAATTTTATTTACAGAAATAAATTCTTGCATATAAATTTATAAAATTATTCACATAATTTTTTATTACAAAATTTTGTTTATGTGGTTAGGATTTTAGCTTCCACCACTGCAGTATGTTTTACAATGTTAGATACCCCTCTTCCCTCTCACACAGCCATACTTGATTTTTGTCTCCTTTTGTATCTAAGAATTACCACCCACATCCACAAATAATAATCATATTTTTTCTCTGGGTGCTGAAAAAACTATTGCCTTATTTCTTAGTTTGGAATGTTAATTATTACAATGAAATTTATGATTACCATCCCATATATAATTTTGGCCAAAAATGAGATAAGACTTAATTGGGGTATTTTAGTCTTTTGTATTTCATTGAAATTTGATTTTTTATTGTGTATTTATCAAAAAAAGAAAAAAAAACATGTCAGTTAAATTGTGATTATTATTTTGGGACAAGGGACTAATATTTATTCACCTCAAATTGCAATAAAGGAAACAAATATGCATCTAATGTTCTGTCAAATTTTCTAAAAGTTCACAAATGATATCAAGAAAAATTAAATTCTTTATTTGTTACCTATTTGAGAAGTGAACAATATAGAGGGTGCAATTTCTAGTCAAGTTGTTTCTTCATCAAGTTGAGATTAATCTAATAACATAAACTATTTGTGTAAACCTTGGTTTAAAATTTATAGAGAAACGAGAATTATTTATTGATCTGTGGATAAGTTGTTACTTCAAATCTTATATATTTTTTTGAAAAAAAAAATGGACTATAAAAATCTAGCTGTCCGATGGTACGTGTTATTGATGGTAACATGTCTTCTTATGGTTTGTCGAATTCATACACAAGTTGATTTTTTGAGAGAGTGGGGATGTAACAATTGACTATAAAAAGAACATGTTTGCTTCAACATGATGTAACGATTATCCACTTCCATGTTGATTAGGATCCAAATTGCTGAAATAATAAATAGTATATTGTATTTATTCTCAACAATTTAAGTTGTTAGGTGAGATAATTATACATAACATAACATGATATCAAAACAGACTGAAATACTAGGTCAAAGTCTCACCCCCTACCCAATTGAAATGATGAATTGTATTTGCTAGCTCAAACAAATGCCACAAGTGATGGAACTTGTTGAGATAATAAATAATATATTGCGCATTTTCCTAACAGTTTAAGCTTTTAGATGAAAATAATGCAATACAAATGAGTTGAGCCTAGTCAAGTTTTGAGTTGTTCAGGTTCAACTGATTTGTTCTACAAGCTTGTTTAGGCTCACCTTGGACTTGTGACGATTCTTGCAATCTTGTCTCATTTCATATCTGAGAAGTTCAAACTCGAATTTAACTCGGCTTGTCTAGCTAAATAAGAGTATGAATCGTTAAGGCTTGGCTCACTTAGTATTTTTTTTTTTTTTTGATACATCGATCAAGCCTGTAGGCGAAGGAGGGAAAACCGAACCCTTGACCTCCTATCTATGAGATTGAGTTCTTGCCCATCAGGTTAATTGTAGTGGATTCGTTAAGTGTATTCATGATCAATACGTAACAATGTAAATTTTTCACGTTTTATAATAACCAATTGTGCACTCAAACATAAATTTTAACTTTCAAAATAATTGTTATACTTTTACTTGTTCAATTATTTGTATATATAGGTTTGCAGTACAAAAATAGGCTTTATAATGATACTTCAAGCTTTGGAAAGTACTCGCAGATTCCGAAAAACTAAACGCAAAAAGTAATCGAAGAATTGGAAAAACTAAAAGGTAAAAAGAAATTAAATGTAACAGATTGGATTGCAAGGACTTGTTGAAAAATTCGTAAAGGAATAAAATGCAACAAATTGGATTTCAAGGTCTTTTTAAAAAATTTATAAAATAAAATAAAATATGTGCAATGGGTTTATAAAAAAAAGTGCAATGAGCTCTTAATTATGGGCTTCATTCTATAGTTGGTTTTTAAAATCCTAATTTATTAGTTATCAATACTTCTATATCAGAAAAACTTATCATTATACGTGTTAGTCAAATAAATGAAAATGGGGCACTCTTTTCAATTTTGTACAGGATGTTTCAAATTTCAATATCGGCCCTGGCTAAAAGTTATTAAAAAACTCCACCCAAAAATTGCTCACATGATTTTAATCTTGATTTCAATTTAAATCAATCAGCATGGTGAACCAAATTTAAAAATCAAACCATTTTGAATTGTTTTCACTTTTCTTAGGAGCGTAGGTTGGTTGGTTCTCAGGTAACCGTAGAGTTTGAAATAATTTGAAATTATGAATGGAAATTGACAAATATGATCAATACAATTTTTAATAGTACCTAGTAGTCAATTCCAAGAAAATCGAAGTATATTGCAACAATTTGAAAATGACCAGTAGCATTGTTATTTTTCATCCAATTTTTGTTTTCGCAAATAGAAATCTATGTCAAGAGCCTGTTAAACAACCTAACTTTCCTGAATTTGTTTTCGGAATGGTTAATAGCTAATGAATGTATTAATTGCATACTTCAAGACTAAACCTGCAAATTCCACATTTAAATTATGAACATTTTATTGTATATATTACGAAGCGAAGCAAATGTTTATACTTTTCAAGTACCATTCCTTCGTATGAATCTGAAAATTAAGCTCTATTTCGCTTATTTACAAATATAACAAAGATCACGCTAAGATAAGCTCTCTACCGAAAGTGAACTTAATTAGTATCACCATTTTCGTTTACAAGCCATGTATTAGGCATGGTCAGAAACAGTTAATTTGTAAAACCTATCGGGTAAATTTCAATTTATCCCCCTCATCTACCATCAAGTTTTAGAACACCCCCTCATCTGCCATATGTTTCACTTTACTCCGCTTTCTTTTACTATAATATCGAAATTGCCCTTTTTCCTAATAAATTGCCAATTATGCCCGTCTGATTAAATGAACTCTATCTCACTGCTAGTCTCCCTCCCTCTCTCTCTCTCACACTCTCTCTCTCTCTATGTGTGTGTGTGTATATATATTCCCTCTTCTTCAATTTTTTAATTACCAGATGAATTAATTTATATATACGTGCCTAAAACTTACACAATTCAAATCAGTTGTAGTTATATAAAAAAATTATAATATAAATTCAAGAACAAAATTGTTAAGAAATTTAGGCAATTTTTGTTTACAAAGATTGTGATGGAATTGGGTAAAATACAATATAAAATTTAATAAAAATAATAAATGAAAACTAACTTTTATATTGTATTCATCCCAATCTTTGTAAACAAAAATTTTCTAAATTTCTTATCAATTTTGTTCTTGTATTTTATGTTATAGTTTTTCAAATAAATCGCAACTGACTTAAACTCTACAAGCTTTGGATACGTATATTTAGGCTGATTTTTTTGTTAATTCGAATTAAAATGAAGAATGAAGAATATGCAAAGAGAGAATGTAATCTCATATGAATAAGATAGATTTTACTTTTTCAAAAGGGCATTATTGGTAATTTATTAGGAAAAAGAGCAGTTTGGATATTATAGTAAATAAGAGGGGGGAAGCCAAATATATGGTAGATGAGGGGGTGTTTTGAAACTAGATGATAGATGAGTGGATAAATTGAAATTTACCCAAAATATTATATAAATTCATTTCTTTAAGGGAAATAATAGTTTCTCATTGTTAATTTTATATGCCTACTCACTATAACATGTGCAATAAAGTACACTAAGATAGATTGATCGAACCAATAATCAATGCATTCTAAATGAAATAAAAATCATTAACCTTAACATGTGCAATAAAGTATAATATTTATTACCATTGCATGCTTTTGGTGCAACTACATATTGGGGAGGAATTGACATTAATAAGCAATTAAGAAAATCTTTATTTTGTATCTTGGTTTAATAATGCAGCCTCTAGCGATACACTGCATTAACCTATCAACCAAAATATTGGATTCACCAACATTTTTCTTTATAGTAATTTTCATTTAAAGAATTTAGTAATTATAAAGCTTGTAAGGGAAAAGAACATTTTTATATGCATGATTTTTGCTAATTAATGCCGTAATTTTTAATCCTACTAAAATTTGTGATCTATTCAAAAGTAAAAAGAATAAAGTTGCGTTAACTACAGTTTGTCAATCTCTAAAAATACAATATTTGTCAAACAAAGATCCTGAACAACATTATCCTGATGCCGCCCGACTCTCCCGAAAGATATTGCTTATCGTTCTTCTGGATGCTGTCGAAAAAAAAATGGTGACATCAAATATTCTACATGTATAAGGGTAAAAACAAATATTGTTGCAAATAATATCTATACAGAACTAATAACTTATACGTACACATTTGATACAAAGTGAAGAAACTTATTCCACTAGACTTAATAGGAAAACAATAGGACCCCATTGTATCACACTTTCAGCAAATAACTGACATTGTTATATGCATACTTATAGGTGGAGAGAATTCTAATTTAAAAACACTCAACGTAATTTCAAAGAAATATCAATATTCCTTACTTTCTTTTCTAAATTAAGTAACTTAAATGTTAATTTTGACCCTAAAAAATGAAAAAAGAAAAAAGAAAAAAGAAAGAAACATACATGGTGTAGAAATTCATTTCCGATGCGACTAGCCCCCCAAAGTAAAGATTGTGCCATCTCCCCAACCCCAACCACGAAACCCCGTGGTGGGGACTGAGGTGGCAATGGTGTAGGACAATCCATACAGATTATACATTCTTGAGCTACAGGATGAGGTGGTGATTGTGGTTGATCTGGCTCTTGTGGCGATCGTGTATCGTTGTTACTTGACGAATTAGTATTTTCTTGTTGGGACTTGTCTTCACAACAACTTCGAATCAATATCATAATCACAACAATCACAATTACAACTATTGCTATAGTTATCCATTCGGAATGATTAGATTGTTGTGAGGAATGTGGAGAGGGTAAAGGAGCATAGAAGTATGACATTTTGTAAGAAAGCATGAGGAAATAATTAAGTTAAAACTTTATATAGACAAGTTTAAGATACACGAATCATGATTAATAGTTGGGGGCATGCATTTTTGTATCATTCATGATTTTTGTATTAATATTAGAAAATAGTTTTGTGCACCAAATCGTAAGGTTTCTAACTTGCTTTTACCGTTTTTGATTCTGGCATGCCATACTACCTGGAAAACCCATGCTTTATTGGGGAATCGCCTTTTCATCCTTAACAAAAGGGAGCCTTTTATAAGTGTTTGTTTGGTTGTAGTTTTTAAATAAATAAGTCAGGTTATTTCTATTTGAGAAAAACATTGGATGTATTAAGTTTAAAACTTATAACTTATTTAGACCAAAATAAGAAATAAGTTTAACTTAAAAATTAAATAAACAAATACTATTTAAATTTTAAATAGAAAAATTGATAAGCTGAGCTTTTAAGCTGTCACCAAACAAACCCTAAATTATAACATGGAAAAAACTCTAGTTTGTATATAACCACGTCGGTTAAGGCCCTGGGCAACTTAGGTTGTTGCTTGGGACTTCAATTTTTAACAGAATTATAGAGGCTGCGAATCTTAACAAAATATTTATTATAACATTAGATATATATTTCTAAAAGTTATTCTTTATGGTCATAAGCATGCATTGTATTGAAAAGACCCTATATTTATTTGGCGTTATTACAAGTCGTCTTCATTATCCTTATCATCCAAGTCTTAAAAGTCTCAATAAATTGAGATTGACTAAATAGAACCAAATAATGTATCACTTCAATATGAAATTTTCAACACCACTCATTCCGATTGAAAGCTATTTACTTGTCCAACATCATGATACATATGTCATTTTGTAACATTTGTATCTATGTAGTTAGAGGCTTACCTCTGTCTTTCCTGTCCGTTCCCACTTCAATATGTTAACCGGTGTATTCACTGGTTTCCTTTTTATATATCTAAACAATCTCAAACGACTTTCTCTCATCTTATCTTCAATTGGTGTCACTCCTAATCTAGCTCAAATCTATTTATTTTTAATCATATCCTTCTTAATCTTCCCATATATCCCCCTCAACGTACGCATATCTACTACAATGTCACGCCTCTGGAAACCAAATACCCCCTGTACGTGAGATTTTTAAGAAAATAATAGTTTATTTAACTTGAGGCCGAAGCCCAAAGCTATCCACAACACTAACCTTATAATGCGTAATGCAAATGAAAGAGCTTAAGCCACAAAACTTATACATTACATAAGTTGTGTTTTACAAAAGATGAGCCTTTCAATTTCAGAAACTGTTGAAAAGAGGCTCGTCAATTTACGTAAAATATGTCGTCAAAGTACCATTACACTATTGACAATTAGTTGAATGCAACTAAAGTTCCGACGGGGAGTTGCTCCACCTGTCATTTCCTTTTGACTCCTTATGCGTTTGTAATTTCATTTCCCTTACATGCCGGTTGATAACAACAAGCAGACAGGATAAGTTGACGAACAATATTCCTTACATTAATTAAAGTATATAAAGGATACACACACAACGACACATAATCTCATACATCTTATCACATATACTTAAGCCACTTATATCTCGGGTGTAATATTACATTGGAAAATATTTAACGTCAACTCGGAAACACATACCGCCAGACTTTATGTATAAATATTTAAAAATGGGTGCCCTTCCACGAGTCTCGCGAAAGACTCATGTGGCACTTAAACGAGAGTCTGTCCCCCGCTCCAGTACAATGTGCCAAGTATACCAAATTTTTAGTTTTCTAAAAATGGTCCACTAAGCCCGAAATTTGTTTTCACAAAAATGCCATATTTCTTAAAACATCACATATTTTCAAATCGCCAACTCACGTTTCCCAAAAAATATTACTAACTCACACACATATTAATATGCCATATATCTCATTATTTATGTAAACTTACATATGGCAATATATTAAATGACATACGAATGCTTATTTGCACATAGGCTACAGAGATTTTATATGCCATACCACATCCATACATCACACCAATTTGCACGTTAGCACACAATAACATGTGCATAATATACATTAATCATCATAGGGTGTATTATTCACAATTAACCCATACCTGCAAGTTTTATCATGATTATATAAACTTTAAATTTATTTTTGGTTCCACCTAATTCCACATCCTCGAGCCTCAATATGGGGTTTAAAGCTGGAAAATCACATATGCAGTTCAATTTATAACCTGAAGCAATCAGTCAACCGATTGCCCTATTCCAGTTAAAAACAAGTTGTTTTCTAGCTTAGTTTGGTTCAAATCTCACAATTTTCTCATCAAAGGCTTTCAAAAACATTATTTAGTTCAAGGACATTGCCAAAATTTCAATAAAACATGATTTCCTTTCACGAAAACATCGTTATTATCTCAAAATCGAGTTATTTTAAGCTTATAAGTCATGATTTCTTCCAAAATTTCATGACAAACCCAAGAAGTCAGAGGCTTACCTATTGAGATTCATACCAAAGTGTTGTAAACGTTTTTTACAAGTTTTAAAAGATGCATTTACGAACTTAAATTCGACAAAATCTTGAGATTATTCTAGGTTTTTCACTATCTCTCTCTTTTTCTTCTCTCAAATGTGAGTATGTGTATGTATGTATAGATTTAACCATAATGTTCTGGGGTATTATCACCCTTTGGGGTGCTTTGACAAATGGATACATGTTCCTAGGTGGACACTTGTCCAATTTTTAAAAACTATCACTGCTTGAATCAGTTGACTAATTCAGCATATTAGTTGACTAGTGTAAATAGTCCAATGTTAACACATATATGTTGATTGTTTGAGCAAATTATAGAAAAATTCAGGGTGTTACAGCTCTACACCCGTTAAACAAATTTCGTCCTCAAAATTTTCCATCATCAATTTGGAAGGATACATTGGTCATTGGAAAAATTCAGGATACTTCGATTTATCTCAGCTTCTCATTTCCATGTCATTTCTTCAACTTCACTACTGTTCCACAAAACCTTTACTAACATAATTGCTCTTCTTATTAATACATATTCTTCTTGATCCAATATTCATATTGGTCGTACTTCTAAGGAACCATCTGGTTTTATCGTTAAATCTGAGTAATCGATTATCTGTGTTGGATCAAGGACATACTTCCGTAATATGGAAATGTGAAATATAGGATGAACACTTGCAAGTTGAAGTGGTAGGGCCAATCGATAGGCCACTGGTCCTATACATTCAAGAATATGAAAAGGTCAGATATATATAGGTGACGACTTTCCAGTTGCTCCAAATCGTTTAACGCCCTTCCTTGGCTGCAGATTAAAAAATTCAAGGTTTCCATCAACAAACTCCAAAGGCCATCATCGTTTATCAGTATAACTCTTTTGCCGGCTTCGCACTGTCTCCAACACATTCGTTGCTTTATTATCTTTACTTTCTCAGTTGTCTTTCTTATAAAATATGGGCCTAGAAAGGTCTTATCCCCACTTCCATCTAACACAATGGCACGGTGGTCCATAGAGTGCCCCATAAGGTACTATTCCAAGATTGGAATGCTAGTTGTTGTTATATGCAAACTTGATTAGGGGAATATGATCCTCCCAATTGCCACTAAAATCCTATATGCAAGCTTGTAACATATCCCCTAATGTCTGAATAGTTCTTTCAGACTGTCAGTCGGTTTGCAGGTAGAATGCAATGCTTATTGTTACCTTTGTTCCTAAGGCCTTCTGTAGGCCGCTCTAGAACTATGAAGTGAATTGACTGTCTCGATCTGATATTATCGTCAGGGAAGTTTCACAATTTCCGGTACGTATAGGTACGGAATTGTTTATATGGTATCTGTCTTTTTATTGGTAAAAAGTAAGCCAACTTTGCCATTCGGTTTCGTCTTTGGTAGTTCGATTACGAAATCCATAGTAACGTGCTCCCATTTCTAGGTCAACACTTCTAGTGACTGTAGGAGCCCGCCTAGTCGTTGATATTCAAACTTTACTTGTTGACAAATCAGACACTTTGCCACTTATCTTGTTATAGTCTTATTCATTTTGGCCACAAAAATAGTCTGCTTACATCATAGTATATCTTATTCCCGCTTGGACGTTACTCAAGTGGGGAGTGATGTAACTCTCATAACACATCTTCTCTTATAGCTACAGGTGCGAATAAATGCCTCATCTTTAATAAGGGAAAACACTCACCCTCGGGATTTTGAGGAATTCAGGGCATGACATATTGAGGACTCTTTTGACCAGGTGCTTATTCAGGAACTTTGTATTAAGCTTTTGCGCATAAAGTCTCGGAAGGATAGGTATTCTAAGTTGTTTGATAGGTAGTGTTGATAGATAGGTGTTGAACAATGATTGTATACTTATAGTGGACATGTACAATAGCAACATACCTTGTGTAGTTTATGGTTTCGGTTAGAAATATTTTGGCATTTATTATATTTTTGGATTGAGATGTGAATGGGCAAATATATTACTGATTATTTGTTTTTGGTTTGCTTACTCATTGATATCATTATTTCAATGGAATCGAATTCTTTTCTAACTCGTACCTATTTTTTTGCACTATTTTCTTATAAAATGCCAAACAAAAGCAAGTACTGGAGATCATGGTGATCCGGTATAAGAAGGAGTAAAAAATCACTTGGGTGTTATTAATTGTTTATTTTACGTGTAGTACTCTCCATATTTCTTTTTAGACCACTGTAGGCCAATAGTCGGGATCTCATTTTGTCGTTTTGAATAAAGTTGTAAGACTAAGAACATGATAATAAGGCCTAGTGGTTTATGATTTATTGCATTGGAGTTCGTTTATTTTAATTTTAGAATTGTCTATTAAAGTTGTGATGGTTAGTTAGTGATGTGCTTGGAGTGTTTAGAATTTCCGGGGAATTGCACATAAATTAATAACTTTAATCAATTTAGGTATACAATCTACTTGTATAAAACGAGGAATCAAGAATAAAAAAAATAGAATACAATAATCATTATATCAAAATAAAAACAAAGATCGAATCCCATAATCTTATCCACAAATTAAATTGGCAACAGTGAAATTTTTTCCTAAATCAGCTCAAATACTATATATTGACAACAAATCTTTCTATATCACTTTCTCAATTTCTAACAAACCCTAGCTGGTGTAAGTCACTTTTCAACCGCGCTAAAGATGAGCATTTAAGGGGTCTCAGCCCCTATATTTACCAAAAAATTGTCCTTGTAATTTCCTGAAATTATAGAAATGACCCCCAGCTATTTAATAAACAGAACCATCAACTTGGATCAAAAATAGCCCAGATTTTAGAAAGCTCCTTTTCAGACCCGTTTTGAGCCTTTATCAATCACGAACTCTATTTATTTCATACCAATAAACATGAGGTCTTAGTACGCATCTGAGTCCCCTCGATTACTCAAGAACGTTATCCTCCACATAGAAGAGATGCCCAACGGAGACAAAGTGTTGTATTCAAGAAGTTCCATCAACGAAATTCTATTTCTTGTAGGATAGGCAATATAAATTTAAACTTTCTGCACTAAAATTTGTAGTGTTTGAAAATACCAACACCAAGAAGAATAAGAGGGAAAGTTTTTACAAGAACAAACAACCCTTATTGTAACTTCTAGATCATTGTCAAACTTTTCAAAAGCTGCTTTTGCCTTTCTAAATCCTGAACCATAAACACCAGATTGATGTCTAATAAAATGTGCCTCAGGTTTCTAACATATTCATGATGTTCGGCTAACGGTTGCTCCAATAACCATAAGAAGGGTATAAGTTCATTAAACCCTTCATTCACTTCACGGTCCAAGTGATACAAACCTAATAAATTCCAAGAGTAAATCATTATTACTTATTAAAAAGGAAAATGTCCATATGCCAGCAACATAATTTCCCAATTAGTATCGCTTAATGCTGTTAATGGAAACAACCCAAAAAAAAAAAAAAAACGGAATAAGTTAACAAGTTTACCTTGCTGAAAAAACCACGCATGCAACATCTCGTGTGCCATGGTGACTCCCCTTCTCAACTTGCATGTAGTTTGACTAAGAGTTTCTTACATAATATTTTGTTCAGACATAATACCTCAAGCAAGAAAAATCTGGGCATGCGATGGGATAGTTAGTTCCTAATGTGAGTTTGTTTATTTTCAAAAGACAAGCTATTAATTTGTTGTTTCCTCTCTTTGAATAATCCGACTCTATTTAATTTTTACTTTAGATAAAATTCCGGTTGTTAGTAACGTCTTTATGTTTGGTTGGTAAAGATTTTGTTGCTAGAGTAGTGGCTTTTTAAAAAAACCGGTTCATTACTGGTTTTTCCGAAGCTTAACAAAGAAAATAGTTGTTAGAGAATTACAGTGCAATCTATTATTTAGTCACTGTGACTGTGACTTTATTTCTAATTTTTATTTTACGACAAAATTGTGTTGGTCACTGAGGTGTTTACTTTTAGTAGGTAAAGAGGATTGTTACCAGTAAGTAATGGCTTTTCAGTATCCTGGTAAATTAATTAGTAACATTTACAATATGCGACGAAATATTTCCAGTGTTGGCATAAAATGAAAAATTGAAAAACAAAAGAATTTAATCATAAAAAGAGGGACTAACCAAGGCAAACCATAGAGAATTAGAATTGAGCACTTTCTCATTTTTTGGGTGCTACGCAATTTTGACCTTCGTAACAACTTCCAGTTTGCCAGTTTTCGTGTAACACCCTTTAATTAACTTTAATAAAATACTTAATTTAAACACATTTTAATTAAATGGGAGAGTAGGTTTTTTTTTACTTTAATTGAAAAGTCAACACGTACTCTTAAACTGATCCAATGATATTATACTCTACTAATCAATCCACTAATGTAATTGATAATGCATTAAAAGTACAAAAGTGATAACCGTACATCATCGAAAGCCCAAAATATATACCTGCTTAGAAAAATTTGGACAGTATCTCCATATATTTATATCACATGCAGTCTATTCTATATAGACTAACTAGTCTGCATAATAGAAACATACATACTCCACAAAACACAATCTGAAATACAATATAATGTAACTACATACAGTACAAATAACTAAAATATATCATATGTACACCTACCTCAAAAATAATAATATGA
>MKEJ01067195.1:0-11795 GCA_001753735.1 Embelia ribes | reverse complement strand
TCAGCTCCCCTTGCCAGCATTTAACCAAGTCATACTTCTCTTTGATACATGCTAATATGAGTAAAGAGTCATGGACCACAAGCAAAAGCTCACAAGGTGATGTGCTGACTAATTTGTCCACAAACTCTTCCGAGCCGATCGAAACTAAAACCTTAGAAGTCTCTTGAATATCTGCTACGGAAATTATCCTCTCAGTTTTCTGTTTGCGCTCTTTATCCAAATCTATGCCATCAGTCTCGAGAAATGACCAATCTTTCTCTATCAAATCTTCAAAGTTAATTACTGGTATTGCTCCCTCGTTTGACGGAGATGTAACACCAACAGAAATCCGACCATAACGTAAAGGGTTTGAAGAAGTGAAAGTGGATAAGGGTAGGCGTGATGAGTGTCGTTGGCCATTGTTAGCTTTAAGGTATCTGTTGCCACATTGAGGCTGTATACCAATAGAAATGGTTGGAAGTTGGAAAACTGTCGGACGAGAGAGGGGAGAGGATATTGAGGAAATGCAATTCATCGCAATCATTTAAACTATCGAATTGATAATTAGGTTTAAGATGTGAAATTTCAGCAGTCCATCATCATCTAGCATCAAAGTACCATACCAAAGTCCAGTATCATTTCAGCTCATATAGATCTTTTGCTTCTGATCTTCTCTTCCATATTCTGGGGAATCATAACAATTTAGCGAAGCCCTAGGATCAAAATCACATGAATGGCAATCCATTTGCAGCTAAACGAAAAGGCTAATAACAGAGATAACAGCAAAGAGAGGACAATTAATCAATCCCTGTTTGTTCAAAAACTCCTGGATTGCAGGGCAAAAATCAAACAATCAACCTCAACTAAAAGCACAAAAACCCTTGTGAACTCTATGTAAGACTAGGATAAAACGACGAATTAAGTAACATGAAAATTTCACCTTTTGAGTTCCCTCACTGCACAAATTGGCATCAAACTAGGCTCTATTATACCCTCACAAATAGCAATTTAATCTACCACAGTCGTGAATTAAAGCTCACAAGCCATTGATCGCAAGATAAATAGTAAGAAAGAAAAAACAAAATTTATTATAAAATGAAAGTGAAAAAATTGAAACCAAGATCCGCTAACAAGTAAACAGATGGCTAAAGCTTCATAGTTTCAGCCTCACACTAAATCTTAAGCCGTTGGATAACAATTTTGAATCACTGCGAAACTCACAATATTAAAGAGCTTACAACTTAGAGGGGTAAAACTACAAGTTCAAAGGGCTAAAATTATAAGTTTATAGTAAAAAAATTTGGGTACTTGAATGTGCATTTTTTGGAACACCAGACGATTATTTACAGGGTGCAAATCAAATAAGAAATATTTGAATATTAGGAATTATTTATTTATTTAAATAAATTAGTTTTTATTTAATTTAATAAATGTATCTACTATTTTTTTAGAGATTTAATTAAGCTATATAGTATTTGCTTTTATCTTTTATATTGTGATTTTATTTCATTTTCTAGAATTAGGATTTGTTCTCCGTACATTGGAGCTTATGGGTTTTTATTATTCAGGTTTCAGAATTGATTATTCTTAATAAAAAATTGTGTTTTTTCTTTTTCTTTCTTCTATTTCTCTCCCTTTCTTTTTCTATTTCTCCCTCTTTTTTCTATATTTTTTATTCTCTCTAATTGGTTTTGCATCAATTTGGTATCAAATCCCAACCTCGATCAACCCGGTGTTTGTGTTTGAGTTTTTGTGAGAAGTAAAATTTCCAATTAATTAAAAAAATCACCGTATTGGAAGGAAGTACGAGAAAAAAAAATTGTTCAATGGTCTGACCACTGCTGCTTCTCCCCGCACTCGTTGCAACGTGTCGCTGTCTCGCTGTCATAGGCCTCGTCACTGTTAGCCCTAGCCAAATACACCATTAGCCCAAAACCCATTTACCCTACACCATCAGCCAATACTCTCCGGCTTTAGAAAAATTCAGCTTGACCGATTAATTTGGATAATTTTTGGATTAGATCCTAAATTATGAAAAAAAAAATTACAGTTCAGTTCCTATCTTTTGAGTTATTGATATGGATGTCATGGATATTGAAAAGACATTATAAAAATGCCTTTTCCGTATTACGTGCAAAGTGAATGGTAAATTTTGCAAGCTAATTATCGATTGCAAGTTTTATATAAATTATGTCTCCCGGTATTTTATGAAAAACCTACAAATACCAACATGGATACACCATACTCTGTATCTTTTGGAAGGAACTTATGAGGTAACGAAACGATGCGTGATTGCTTTTTCTTTTAGAAAAGTATATTTGAGTGTGGTGATTTGTTATGTAATTAATATGAAACATTGTGATGTAGTGTTTGGTAAAACTTGACACCGGAAAAATAATGCTCCTTATAACCCAACAAATAACACAGACAATCTTTATTTTGAGGGTGTCAAAACTCATATTATTTCTGGAGATAAAAAATTTTGTTTTATCAAAAACAAACAAGAGAAAAATATTGTGAGTCAAATTTTTTTTGTTGAAGAAAATGAGATTGTTTGAGATATTTCGGAGTGCATAAACGAAAATGTTGAGAATCTCAATAAAGAAGAGAATTTTGATTTGGGAAAAATAGTAAAAGATCATTTGGAAACTATTCCCGTTAATGATAAAATAATTAATCTTAATAAATTTTCAAAGGCTCCTTCTGATTTTATTGATCCTTATTCACTCGTTTCGGAAAAAGAAATTGATTTTGCTTGATGCTAAAAGATGATGCAATTGAAAGAAAGTGGAGTTTGAATAAAGATAAGGTTCACAATATGCACTTTAAGCCATGGATTACCTATAGTGATCCGCTTTTGGTTAATTCTTGTTTTATAAATGCGGGCAAAAATATCACTTCTATTTTTTTGGGCATAAATTGCACCGTTACATAGAGATTGCAAGAACTATATCGTTCTCGATGGTTCTATTAGATATTTTGGTTAATTTGTGTGTGAACAAGTTTGTTTGGGTACATTTTGGTATGTCATAGGGTTTTTTAGATCAAAGAAAGAAGTTGCAATCATATTGGTATAATCGGAAAGTTAAGTTTAAGTTGGCTACTTATGCTAATATATGGTGAATGATTGGATTGCAACTGCTCTTTGTTTTTGAAACTATCAAGTTCAAGGTCAAACTCTTTCCAACCAGGGGAGAATGATGCAGATAAATAAGGAATATTTGGATATTAGAAATTATTTATTTATTTAAATAATTCAACCTTTTATTTAGTTAAATTAATAAGTGTGTATTATTTCTTTGGTATCCAGCTTTTTTCTTATGCCGAAAAATGCTAATATCTTTGCTAAGAAGTTGCAAACAAATGAACTCTAAGTATGCAATAGTACACAATTTCAATCATTACATTGTGATATTTTTATTACGATAACATCTATTTCAAATCCCTCCATCCAAAAAGTAGCATAAATTCCCATAGTGTGTAGTCTATTAGAAGCTAAAAATTTAACGGTTAATTTCATATCCTCCCCTCAATTATCCAGATGCCAAGATTATTCAGATTCGATACAAGACTAAGAATCAACTTAAAAGGACAAGCGGACAGAAACGCAAAGAAAACAAATAGAGCCCTATTAAGAGAGAGATATAGAATCTTCATAGAAGCAGCTCGGAGGGGGAAGAGTTATTTTTTTCTCTATTTGTTTAATCCCTATTAAATTAACAGGGAAGAGTCCTTTGTATTTTTCTTTTTCTATTGCATTTTTTCATTCTATCCTATTTGATTAAAAGCCCATTATAAGTGTTAAAAGATCAGGATTACTTTTGGGCCACCAAGATTTATACAAATTTGGAGTTGGACAAACATGAGTAGTGTGTGTTGTAGATTATTCCCTAATGTTTTGACATGCCTTTTCATAATAAAGTAATTAGTCATTCAATTATATATTAACAAGTAGGACAACCTTTGTTATCCATGAAACAACGATCATAAACACTCTTAACGAAATACAGAACACATCTAATGGATTGGAACGTTGCATCAAACCTTTGATAGTGCTTGCAACTCAAAAGCATAATCATATATGTGGTCTCTAAGAGCATAATATATTTATGTAATTCGGAAGAGGATTGGACCTTGGTTGCCCACTTTGCTGTGATTATACTTTGGGATCACAATAAACAGCCGGCTACAACATATATTATGATTTCTTTTTTGGACAAAAAATTCTTTTGTTATTTTTCTCTACTTCTAAATATCAACATACTATATCATTTACATTTCGTACCTTCTTCTCTAGGTCGAATTTGCATTTTAGTTCATCCCATTAATTTCCAAATTCCATATGCAATCGCAAGCAAATATGTTCACTCCTACTACTTGTCAAGCAACTAACGGATAAATGCACAAGTGATGCCTTGTTAGACGTTATTCAGCAAAGACACACAGCTACTACAGAGACATCATGAGCTAGTCACGTCTAAGAATTCTCATTCAAAAATAAGATAAATACCAAAAAGTGAGTACAACAATAGACAATTTCTATTTGATGCATCATTTAGAATTCTTATTCTCTTCTCATTACTTGATAGCTAGTTACAAATACAACCAAGCTGTCAAAATCTCTTGGAATATGTGCCATCATATTCTTTTTATAAGCTCAATATAATGATATTTTTCAAAGCATTTAAATATATTAAGACATGGTTGAAAACGCCGTTCTTTCAACTTTCAAGTTAAACTCTTTGTTAAAATTTTCAGACTCTACTTCCTACAATTTTAATTGCAAGCAAGCACCAAATTGGAAATAAATAAAAGTCTAACCCACAAATATGGTCTTCCAGAGTACATCAAGGTCTTCCATTTTTCCCAACAAATCCTCTCCAGTCAGATTGGAAATTCCAAAATGTAGATAGGTTATCAAGCATGTAAACGAAAAAAGTCAGACAAAAAAATTTTATGATATTCAAAAAACTGTTCATAGTTCGTAGTAACAAGACTAGTGAATCACTGATGGGTATTTAATCGAGCACCTGGACAGCATCATTTAAAGCAATAAATCATCCTTATATACAACGCAATTAATATTTGCTTAGAATCTCTAAATACTTAATCATTTTAATCCCGACTATAAACAAGTTTAAGCTCAATCATCCTGTTTCTCATCAATTTTCACTTTTAGTTTCATCTCGTCATAAAAAAATTATACCTAAATAAAGCAAGTGAAATAATACAACTCATGAAAGAAAAATCGAAAGAGAAATTATTACCAAGCTGTTATAATGGATACACTTGAGATGTGGCGATAGAGGGCGGAGGAGGAGGAGGAGGCTGATGATGGGGCCAGGACCTATTCGTAGAGAAGAAATTTGTCGATTATCAACCAGCTGTGACAAAGTTGTCACAAACTGGTGAAGTTAGATTCTTCTCTCATATATATATATATATATATATATATATTGAAAGTAAAAAATTTAATGACTTTATATGTTTGCGAACCTTTAATGGGTAACTATGTCTTCTTTCTCTAAATCTCAAAATCCACTCCTTCTTCAACTCTAGGAACCAATCCCTCACCACCCTCCCAAATCTTTGGACCCTCTCCAACATACTTCAACCAACAATCCTTCCATACCTTCTTACACATCTAAATTATTGCAAACTTCTAGATATGTATATTTTCCATCGTGGCTCGACTATTTCGATTCGGACCCTACCACTTCTGAAGATAGCCTTTCCACCCCTTCAACGGAGGATCTAAAATTATTTCTCATACAAGAAGAACTAAGACGGATTCAGTCTTATGCTCCATTTGGTTCAAGAATCCCTTGAGAAAAAATGCGATGGAAAAGAACATTTTTTCACAAAAAATTAGTGATTTATGTACAATAATTTTTTTTTTTGTCATATTTTTTTTTTATGAAATTCTTGCACCAAACGCACTATTAATAATCAAACTTGTAGGAAAATTTTTCCCATACAAGCAGGTTGTGCCTCAATTAATCAAATTGTGGAAATTACTTGGCAAAATTCATGTCACCAACCAAGGAAATAATTTCTATGCTCTCCATGTCCAAAGCGCAGATGACTATTTTCAATCCTTGGCGAGTGGACCATAGTTTTTTTTTTTAAAATCATTACTTAGCCATTATCCAATAAAGACCAAATATCCATCCACGCAACAAATTTCTGACATAAATTTACCTATGGGTCCAATTTCTAGAATTACCAGTCGAATACTTTGACTTTGATTCACTTTATAAACTAGCCAAAATCCTAGGGCGTCCAATAAAAATTGATCAACACATCCCAATTGCTACATGAGGCATATATGCACGCATCTACATAGAAATTGACATCTCTAAACCGTTAACTCCCCGATAATTATAGACTAAGACAAACAGAAAGTAGTTTATGAATTTTTCCATAACTTATGTTTCAAGTGTGGAAAAATTGAGCACTTACACGATAAATTTTGTAACGTTCCGAAAGTTTGTATAATTTTTTTGCAAATACAATAATAATAGTAATTACTCTTAATTATATTATTTATTCTCTTCATTGCATTCGTAGTTGTTATTTGTTTCATTTGTAGTCGTAGTATGCTTTTCCTTGCTGCAAAATGCATATCATAGTCATGGACTATGACTCATTGTCATGGTGATGCATTCATAGTATTGCATATTTCTCAAAGTTATGGCATATTTCTCGAGATCGTAGGAATCTATTTGTAGTTGATTTGATTAGTCGTTTGGATGTTTGTGTCGGGGTTCGTCGGTAATCACATTAAGTCGCATAGGATGAGTTTCAGGTACTCAAATACCTTTTCGAAAGTTAGAAAATACTTTATTAGTGTCTATGAGTAATTACGAGTGTTTTTGGAAGTTATCGACAAAAGTATGGGAATGTAAAATTCTAGCAGGTCCGATCGATTCAACTAGTTATTGGATTGATCCAAAAGTTGTAACCAATCAATCCAACCGTAGTTGGATCGATCCAACTGGTCAACTTCGGAATAAAATGTGTTGATCCAAACACTTCTTCAACATTTTTTCATTTTCTACACACCATGAAGAGGGAGAGATAGAAGAGGGTTTTTCCATATTTCAAGCTTGTTCATCTCATTCCACTTGATTCCTGAGACCCAAAGTTATATATTCGGACTCTTCATCTCGATGGCAACATTTTGACATAAGTCTTCCTATTTTTTTCTTGTTTATTTTACCTCGATTTGGGTGTCATTTTGGCTCGTAAAATTAAATTAGCACAACTTCTTCTTGATGTCTCATAGAATTTCTTTTTGTCATGTTCGGTTTCATCCGAGGCTCGTGACTATATTAATCCTAAGGTGCAAGAAGAGGGTTTTTCGGGGCAAACTTTCTAGATTTCTTTGGGGGCTTTAGGAGGCTTCGTATGTACAAGTAGATTGTGAATAGAAAATTATATATCGAAAGTGTGGATATATTGTTATTTATTTTGTACCTATTTTCTTCGTATAAATTCGTAGACGATATTATGAATTAATATTGATGTATTTTATTCATAGTATATTGTGGCATCATATAACTCAAATTTATGTCATTATATCATTGGATGAATTTCATGGTATGGACATGTATTGTTTCCCAATAATATCATAAAAACTATTGTAGCATTTTCTTAGAATCCTATCGTAGAAATTTCGTAGTATTTGATATATTGTTACATCAATATTATCACAATATTATCGTAGTATTTCGCAGTATTAATAATTTAATATCAACATTATTATCGTGGCATATCCCATAGCATTGATAAATTATTACACCCAATATATCATGACATTTCGTAGTCATCGAAGTCGTAGTTGAGTACATTCATTATATTCATATACCTTTCATGCTTAATTCATAGAACAACATAATTGTATATTTTCGTGGAACTTTTTGTAGTTTCTGAGGATAAAAAGGGTGTACTTATCGTAGTAAGAAAAGCATTGCCATCTGTGATATTTAAAAAGCATGAATATAATGAATTTATTTTTGTTGTGGTTGTTTATCATAAAACATTGACATTAATAAGAAATTGAGTCATTTTCTATTTTTTTTGTGATGCCAGCATCACCTTTTTTCTTAAAAGGAAAACTCGTGAATTTTTCCCTTTGGGGATCGTAAATAAGCTTGGGGACATACACCCCTATTGTGGGAGCCGGGAAACCTACGCAGGGAGAGATCTTCAATTTCTCTATGTGTTAGTGCACCTTAAAGTTGGGCCTATGATTCACGTCGATGAAAAAGAATACGAGTCAGATGACCAATCAACAATTTAAGATTGAGACTACGAGGTCTCGATAAATATGTACATGTTAACAACAAAATAAAGTATGGGCATGCTTAAGTAATAAGATAATGATCATAGTATCAACAAATAATTATGAATGTATCAAGAAAGAACTGCGAGTACTACTAATGTAAACATGTATATACTTATGTATAAAGAATGATTACATACTTCCGACAAATGCTACAACTACAATAATGACTCAAGTCAAAAGTGGGACTAGTATCTCTACAAAGGTTTGGGGTGAACTACGAATGCCCTGCCTACAATCGACACATGACTCGAAGATGACAGTTTTTTTTTTTTTTAGTCATAGCTTTATTGTACATGTTTATTTTGTTGTTCGAGATTGTAGATAGGATGGATATGTACATTTATTTTTATCAAGCACATATCTTGAGATTTTCTTTTGTATAGTGTTGGTGTTGCCCTTCCTACTTCTTTCAGCATAATATATTATGTAAACTAATAATGAACTGTAGTAGCTACTTTTAATTTCTGTAGTTATTATTGGATTTGTTGTATATATCTAAACTTTGTTGTATATAGGGCTCGTGGGAATATGGATGGACTTTTGTATCTATTTTCATATTAAATTATTATGTTTATGGTTACTTTATTATTATTATTATTATTATTATTATTATTATTATTATTATTATTTTGTTTTTTACTATTTCACGCTCCTAGGTTTTTATAGTGAAATTCGGGGCATGATAGGTTGGTATCAAAGCAAACTAGGTTCTATACACATTGGTGGCTTATGGGTAGGGTCTATGATCGGATCGAGAGAGGGTTAACAAGTCTTAGTGTATTCGTAGTACTTTTTCATTGGATGCTTACTACTTAATAAATTGTAAACTAAATAGATTGCATTGTTTTGCCCTTTCATAAGCAATTGTTGCTTACTTTTTTCGTCGTTTCTTCGTTGTGATGTGAAGTTGATGGCTCTAGGACGAGGTGGTCGTAGAGGTGATTGGGGGGCTTGTGTAGGAGCTAGGGATCATGGAGGAAGGACGAGAATTCCTAATGAGGACGAGACACATCCCATGCGTACTCGTGCTCGAACTATGATGGAGGTGGGAGATAAAGAAAATATTCCGAGTCTTGAAGAGACTTCGGACGAGGAGGGTATGGAGGTATCCGAGGATGAGGCTATTGGACCTCAAATCTAAATTTCGTCTCGTACTTAACCTCAACCGGAAGTGGGCAAAATAACTCAAACAAATTTCAAGCCACCACTAGGTTTTGGGAATGTGGGAGCTTCCAATCTCTGGAATCTTTCAACATGTTTCGTGCATTGGAGGAAGTCTTTATGAGAATGGCACAGAACCAGAGGGAGACCGGGGAGACTTGAGCTTCTTCGGCACAAAAACATTTTCATATGATGGATTCCCCAACCTTTAGGAATGATGGCAAACTAATTATGGTGGAGAAGTGGATCATCAAAGTAGAGAGATTTTCAAATCTTTTCAAATTGTTGACGATGACTTTAGAATTACGACCACACCATTCTATCTTCATAGCAAAGCGACTTGTTGGTGGAAGAGCTAAGAAGATGTATGTGGATTTAAAGGTAGTATTTGGGTAACATTTTGTGAACTTTTCCACGAGAAATTCTTTCCTAAGATGTTACGTAAGCAAAAGAGGGTAGAGTTTGAAATTTTGGTACAAGGAAATTTGAGTATTCAAGATTACCAAATCCTTTTCACCGATCTTTCTCAGTACACATCTAAACTTGTGTCGATAGAGAAATTGAATATCCGTCGGTTCAAGAATAGTTTATGGCCATCTATTCAAATGCATGTTATGGCGGGTCTACATGATATCTACAATATTGTGTGGATGCGGCTATAGAGGTCGAGTTTAGTCTCATCAAAAAACAACAATGCAAGAATGTTTCTCATCCTCATCAGTCCTTGGGATAGTCTTCGGGGTCACAGTTAATGCAAATTTTGTGGTCGAATTTGGGAAATCTTATCGAGGGTGGTTCAAATGGAAGTGTTGGTGGGAATAGTGATAGTGGGAAATGGAAAAGGAATTAAGATATCTTTTCTTTTTCTTCATGTCTGGGGCGACCTCAATCGGGTCATACTTTGGCTTTGAGGTCTACAGTTTAGAGTAGTAGGTGCTACAATTGTAGATATCAGGGCCATCTAGCTCATGATTGCACTTATTCCCCTATATGTTGCCTTTGTGGTAGGAAAGAACATGTTCAAGCATTATGACCTTAGGCATTTTGTCATGGATGCAACAATAAGGGTTATATGCAATCAACATGTCTGGAGAGCTTTTCTGCTCCTGTAGGCCCTCATGGTCAGCAGCAACATTCATCTTCGAGGATAGCTCCATGGCCATCTCATGCTTCTCCTTCATCATTTGCTTGTTGGGGTCCCAATTCTTGTTGCAAAGTTTATCAGGATAGCGTTACTCATGGAGGATTCCAGTAGGGTTAGTCTTCCCAGACCCGTACTTATGTTATGCCTCAAACACCAGAGGTAGCTGAGCCTTCAGTTGTTCGAGGTATTTTACCTTTTCTATCTACTTGGATTCATACATTATTGGACATGGATTAATCTCATTCTTTTTTTGCATCTCATTTTGTTAGAATGTTAGATTTACCTATTACTTCTTTGGAGGAGCACATTTTCGTTGATATCCCGGAAAGGGGGATATTATTTATATGGATAACATATATCGGGGGTTTGAATTATCTATCGCAGATCATATCTTTGTATATGATTTTGTTGTTTTCAATATGTTGGGATTTAATGTTATTATCAATATAGACGAGTTATCATACTTTCATGCTAAATTTAATTGCGAGCATAGGTGAGTTACAATGAAAACTGCAGAGGGTATTTTTGTTATAAATCAATGGCCGAGTTCTATTGATTTCTCTTATACTCGTCTTACTTGGACTAACCTATACTTTATGTTGGCTTGCCTTTCTTTTTTGAAGGAAGTGCATTCAAGGGAGAAGTATCCTCTTATTGTTCGCGACTTTCTTGACAGGTTCCCCGAATATCTTAGTGGGCTTCTGCCTTTGCGAGAAATGGAGTTTTTGATTATTCTAATTGTCACGCCCCCAATTCCAAGCACCTGGAAATGGGGGTGTGATGTTGCTAATAACTAACATAAACCACATAATAAAATAAATAAAGTAACACCAACCCACATAATGCTGAAACATAAATACATAAAAGCAACTATTCAGCAATTCTAATACAACAGTCTACTATCTAAGGCTAAAACACGTCGAAAATAGTGCGCTAGAATAAAAGAATATATACATCAAAGTCTGAGCGGAAACAAAATCTAACTATGTCCAAAAAAGTACAACCAAAACAAAAACCTGGCGAAGATACTGACAAAAACTGACGGAAGCTACGTGAGTGCTAACAGCTGCTAATATGCTCAGGAAATATCTAAAGCAGGCTGTAAGTTTACAATACCATGAAATATATGGAATATCGATAACATAACAATAGTATGAAAAT
>MKEJ01067192.1:0-17796 GCA_001753735.1 Embelia ribes | reverse complement strand
GAGGAAAAAGCGAGGGGAAATTCTGACTCGGATTGAGTCAGATTTAACCCGTCGATAACTCGTTCATAGTTCTTAAGCTAAGGTATTCAACTTCTTCAATTTACAATTTATGTACTTTTTTTTTTTTGTTGTTGTTGTTGCTGTTAGATCTGCGATTTATCGGATCTTTAATGTTTCCATTTTATTTAATTCAATTTCTGAAATTTGATCTATCGGGCTATCTTTAGCTGATTTTAGCTTTATGGTTTATTCGTTTATAATTTAGCTAATGCTCCCTTAGATTTGGTGACTTTGAAATGGATATGTAAAATATATTAAAGAGAAAGAGAATTTTATTGAGAGGTTTAATATAAAGAGTAGAAGAAACTACGTCAATAAAATCAAATATAATATTATTCTTAATGGGATATGAAAAGAAATTCCAATATTTTTAAGCTTTGTTATTTAGCTAATGCTTGTGTAGATTTGGTGATTTTGGAATGAGTTTATGATGAAATTACAAATTTTAAAACTTTATTATTTATTGGATTAGTTGATCCTCTTATTCTATTAACATAGACTGGTGGGCTTTATTCTTTTGATTGATTCTTGATGGTATCTGAAGTTCTATCAACTAGTCATGATAGTTTATGACCTAACTCGTAGTTACCCCAAAAGGATTATCATGTTTCAGTATTTGTGGGTTGAATAACGATGTAAGTGCAACAATGCAGAAACGGTACAAACACGTATGTGGTTCGATCCTATAATTTGATTGTTCTTTGAAAATAGAATCAACGCACTGACCTAACCACGCATGTTTTTGTACAATTATTATACATGATTTTCTCTACATATACCATTTTCCTTGTGGGAGTGCACTTGGACAAAATCAATTGCAGGTCTTATTCTGTCCCCGGTTTTCGAACTTGAACCTGTTCGAGTCATGCTACTTGAACTTGAGGGTGCATTAGATCCTAACTAGACCCAGATCTAGATTATAGACCATCATTTTTCAATGTTTACCTTGGAAAGCTTTAGTATCTACCTTATTCTTAGATCTCGGTGAGGAATTACTTTAGCATATTGTGACTCAGTCCTTCCATTTATTAGTGAGAGATTGTGAATTTTGCATGTGTTTGTTGTGTTTTACACAAATCTAGATATGTCTATGCGAGTCTGTACAAATTCGTGTCTACCTTTTTACTTATATGAAGGAGCAGTGGTGATAGTATTTGAGTTCTTTGCTATTTGTTTTAATACTGCCAGAGATTCTTCCTGAATTTTGACTGTTTAATGATTAACCAATTGATAGAACACCGAAAATGAAGGCTCTTATTCTTGTTGGAGGTTTTGGTACTCGACTGAGGCCATTGACACTTAGTGTGCCAAAGCCTCTTGTTGATTTTGCAAACAAACCCATGATCTTGCATCAGGTACCATCTCTTCACATATTATCGTTGTTTCATGCTTAGTTTTGACTAGTTCAATTTGTTATTTTTTCTTTTACAAATCTATAATTTAATCATTATCATCCTTGTGCTATGCAGATTGAGGCACTTAAGGCTATTGGAGTAGATGAGGTGGTGCTGGCTATCAATTACCAACCAGAGGTAGAAAAATAGTGGCCCTTAATACTATGGCAAACTTTTTTCCAATCGTGCTTTGTTGATGTGGATACTTACATGTATGTAATAATTCTTTTTTTCGACAGGTTATGTTAAATTTCTTGAAACAATTTGAGGAAAAACTTGGAATCAAGATCACATGCTCGCAGGAGACTGAGCCACTTGGCACTGCTGGTCCTTTGGCTCTGGCCAGGGACAAACTGATCGATGGTTCTGGTGATCCTTTTTTTGTGCTCAACAGTGATGTGATTAGTGAATACCCTCTCAAAGGGATGATCGAATTCCACAAATCCCATGGTGGTGAGGCTTCCATTATGGTCACTAAGGTAAAATATGATTTCTAAATTTATTTAAAAATTTTTAGTTCTCAAATTTTAAATTAGATGATTGACGATAACTGTTTTGGTGCATATAGGTTGATGAGCCATCTAAATATGGTGTTGTTGTTATGGAAGAATCAACTGGACAAGTGGAAAGATTTGTGGAAAAGCCCAAATTATTTGTGGGCAATAAGATTAACGCTGGGATTTATTTACTCAACCCGAGTGTGCTCGATCGAATTGAATTAAAACCCACCTCAATTGAGAAAGAAGTGTTCCCCAAAATTGCAGGAGATAAAAATCTCTATGCTATGGTTTTGCCTGGCTTTTGGATGGACATTGGGCAACCACGGGATTATATCACAGGCCTTAGACTCTACCTAGACTCTTTGAAGAAGAAGTCGCCATCGAAATTGGCTAACGGGTCAAACATAGTTGGAAATGTGTTGGTAGATGAGACTGCAAAAATCGGAGAAGGGTGTTTGATTGGACCTGATGTGGCAATTGGGCCAGGCTGTGTGGTTGAGTCAGGGGTTAGACTCTCTCGGTGCACGGTTATGCGTGGAGTTCGAATTAAGAAACATGCCTGTATTTCAAGTAGTATTATTGGTTGGCACTCAACTGTGGGGCAATGGGCTCGTGTTGAGAACATGACTATTCTTGGTGAAGACGTTCATGTCTGCGATGAAATTTACAGCAATGGGGGTGTTGTTCTGCCTCACAAGGAAATAAAATCTAGCATTTTGAAGCCAGAAATAGTCATGTGACCAAATTTATATGCTGATTGTTCGAGTTGGTGACTGTTCTTGTTTCTCTTGTTTCTTTCTGTAATTTTTTGTTTTGGAAAGTGTAAAAGAGTGCAAATGAAGTTTGCCAAAACTGAGGCAAACTTTTTTATCTGCCATTGTCTCCTATGAGTGTGATTATGTAATTTATGTGCTTTCTTTGGTTCAAGGATTTGTCTGTACAAATTGTGGCAGGGAAAATTTGTAGTATCTATTTAAAGTTGCATCACCATGCTGCTTGTGTTCAAGAATTGAAAGTTTTCATATTCAAAATTTTCAATTTGTTACGAGTTCATTTTTTAAATTTGCCGACATGTAGGTAAACTGCGAGTAATTGTTTTGGGTTATTGTGTTGTTACACTTGCTTGATGGAAGTACTGCTGGATCAGAGGCTCTTTTGAATCAACTTTGAATTTAGTCCATCGGGCGAGATGCATTTGTCTTAGATAGTATGTCGGGGTCTTAGATAGTTGTCTATGTCGGACTAGCTTGCACGTACTTCATTAAAAAAATTTATGTGCTCTAAAAAACTGTTCATATATGCGATGCATGTCGTACTATATTATGGCTAGAAATAAGCTTTTGATATAGGCACTTGGAAATCCCACTTCTCTTAGTTTTTCTATATAACGCACAGTAGTGTTTTTATGAGACAAATGGGCTTGTTTGGTTTCTTTAAGTACAAAATATACTTTTTTAGGTGAAAGGGTATACATTGAGATAATAATTATAAATATTAGTAGAGGGCCGACAGTGCAATGTGCAGCTTATATATATCACATTAATTTTAATTATTTTATAAAATTATTGTCGATAATTTTTTTAATATGACATCCTGTATTTTTTTTCCAGTTCTTTATAAATTTATTAAGGATCAAATTGAGTAAGATTTTTACTGTGATAATATTTTTATAAAAAATTAATGTCTATTTAGGTTAATTTAGGCAAGTGAAATTATGTTTAAAAAATTAATATTAGTTAAGATAATATTTTATAAATTTATGGTTAGTTTTATTTTGATTCTTAGATATAGTTTTAATAAATTATATTATGATAAGGTATCTTATAGCTGTGCAGAGATGTGTATATGCAAATCTTGAGGTTGTGCACGATTTTATTGGAAATTTAGTTAAGTAATTTCTATTATGTTAAATCGATATATATTTGTATATATTTTTAATAATTTTTATTATGGTAAGTTTTGTTACTTTAAAATCTTAATTTAATGAAATATATGTCAAGCAATTGTGCAGAAAAATGTTGCGATGAGAGCAAATATAATTAGAATAGACAATTTTTATATATATATAAGAAAATACAAAAGTTGAAAAACAAACTTTTTGTGTTAAAATCAATGAAAAGCAACCGGTAATAGTTTAAATTAGAAAACACTAATATTTTTCTTTAAAAATTATAAAATTCTGTAATTAAAAAAAACATTTCTTTTAATTGGAAAATAGTTTTCTTTTCACATCCATCAATTAACCATAGAGGGATCCCAAAGTATGAAATTAAATTCTTCGAAAAAGTTAAATATTTTTGTGAGAATTGTAAACTGACCTTTTTATACCTACTTTCAAGTACAAAAATCATTCAGAATGAGGACAAGTTGAAAAGACATGATAGACTAGTTTAGAAGTAAATTGGAGAAATTGGGAATGTGAGTTCTAAAACAGACTAGCTGATAATATTAGGGACTATAATTGCAATTACATTAAACCCTACTCACCAGCACCACTATATAAACCCTCATCCCCCCAAAACCTCTAAAACCCTAGAACCAATTCTCTCTCCTTCTCTCTCTCTCTCTCTATCTCTGCAGATGGCATTCGCTAGCATGCTCCGCAGATCAGCCGGCTCCGCCGCGCCTCTGGCGATCCGGTTCGCGGGAAGAAGTCGCCACCACACCTCCGCCGCGCTGCTCTCCGCCTTCAACCACGGCAGCGGCGCCCCTCGCCAGCAGCTCTTCCGGAGCTTCTTCCCGTCGGCACTCCGCTACTCGACGGCGACGGCGAAGGCGTCGAGTTCCGATGAGAAGCTCCTCCGGATACTCGAGTCGGAGATCGATTGCGCCGAAGAGCCAGAGGAGGTGAGTTTTTCTCTCACTCCCTGTTTTTTAAGTCTGATTATTTATGAAAATTGGTAGATTTATATATATGTATGTGTATATATGTGTGTTGGCTTATTGTTGTGTTTGTGGGTTGAAGTTGAATTGAAGTTTGCTTATTAGTCTTGGGTCTATTTTTTGGATATTTGTTTGCAGTTATGCCGCTAGTACATCTATATGCCATAAGTTTATCTTATTTGAAATACGAAAGAAAGAAACAAATCAGAATTTAAATGGACGGGAGGAAAAAAAAAAGAAAATGGTGTTTCAGAAAGTGGGATAGGAAAATAAAGCTAGTTTTCGTACAATTATGGAAAACGGTTTGAAAATTTGTTGTTCTGAACCTTATAGCTGAAACATTTTCTATTCAACACTAATAAAGAACATTACTGATATTGATTGAGAATATTAATTATTCTTTTGTTCTATATTTTAACCTATCCCTATGAAGTACCAGAAGATTCTAGAACAATCTCTTGGAAGAGATGTGGTATGCACTCAATCTAACTTTGGTGTGTTAGTTCCCGGAACAACTTTTAGAACCCTCTGGTTTGAGACTGAGAACTCTTCATCCAATTTATAATAAGTGTGATAATATTTCAGTCTTGGGGAAATGCTGCAAAAAAACTGTGTTTTTTCTTCTTAATGGGAATGCATCATTTAATTTACTTTGCTTCGATGGTGTACTGCTCTGCTTGCTCTCAAGTCTAAAATTACATGTTAACTGTCTCATCTAATGCAAATGAGGGAAAGGCAAAATCTTGCCGTATATTGCTAAAATTTCAAATTTCTCATCTCTGTTTCAGATCACTTTGATGTCAAAGCCGGTGAATATATATATATTTTTTTCCGTGGGGTTTGTTTAGGTTCAATTTGCCTCGAGTTCTATCTTGTTCAAAGTTTCCTCTGTTTGTATGTCTGTGTTTTCTTTTTTCGTATGTGTTTGTCAAATTTGTATGTATGATTGCATTGCTGAATTTATTATTTTGAGTAGGCTGCAGATATCCCAGCAGGTTTCCCTTTCAAGATTGAGGATATCCCGGGGGAACAGATAGTAAAACTTACCAGACAATATGAAGGTGAAACCATTGAAGTTGAAGTTTACATGCCTGATCTCAACGATGGTGATGATGGTGAGTACGATGATGACAAAGGCGACGATGACTCGGAGAACAGTCAGCCACCTGTCCTTGCTTTTGTTGTCAAGATTTCCAAGGATTTTGGTCCTTCCCTGGAGTTAAGTTGTAGTGCTACCGCTGATGAGGTTCAGATAGACAGTTTGTCCATTAAGAATCCAGAGTCTTCTGATGGTTTGGCCTATGACGGACCTGACTTTGGGTGAGTATGTGGGTTTATACCACCCAAACAAAAGATTGTTTACAGGAAATATAGAATAAAAACGGATATTTCAGCATTGCATGTGACACTTAACAAAAGAGGACTCATGCCTTCCCATTAATCAATTCAGTGTTAAAAAACCAGTTCATAACAATTTATTTAAGAGTTTCTTTATTTTCTTTTGCTCGTATTCCACGTCGAAGTTTTTTTTTCTGTTTGAAGTTTTTGGCCTAATTTCTGACTAGTAATCCTTTCAGGGATTTGGATGAGAATCTGCAAAAGGCTTTCCACAAGTATCTTAATGTTCGGGGCATCACTCCAATTACTACGAGTTTCTTGCACGAGTATATGATACAAAAGGACAGCAGAGAATACAAGACGTGGCTCAATAATCTCAAGAAGTTTGTTGAGGCATAGGTTTAGCCTGAGGAAATGATTATAACCGAGCATAACAATGTTTTGTGTATGGTACTATTTGGTTCTGGACTTGAGTTATCTTTTTGGGCACTAAGTTAAAAATGAGTTATTCAGTGTAATGAATTGTGCGCAAAGCACCAAGTATTGGCATTTTTATCCAACGTGGTTTGATTTTGTGGCATAAATTGCTGATATTTTCCCTTCTGGTGGATTCTTATTTAAGGAGTTTGGTAGTATCTGTCAGTGAGGATGGGCAATGCCTTTACTGCAAACCATAATCTATAGCTACATAGAGTGAATGCCAATTTCAGTTTCTCACATAAAATTGATCCACTGACTAGAAATTTACCCTTGCTGCGATGCAAAGGTTTTGGCTTCCCAAAGAAATTTACCAAGGAACTCCGGTGAATCAGAAATGTTTGCCTGTGGGGAGACGCTCCTGGTTAGTGATGTGTATGATCTAAATTTGTATCTTGAACAATTGAACCACTATTGATTTTCGAAGCAACAATGAAGTCACGTTGTTCATTTGACAGTGAAGTTACTTCCACACGACCATATCTACATCAAAAGAAATTTGTCTCTAAGATATACGACTCATTTGATTGCATCTTAAAAGTATAATAGTATACGTTTAGAATGGAGATGAAAAATAATGTTTTTAAATTGTAATTCTAAGAATTATAAGTGTATTTTTGGTATAAAAGAGAAAAAATATATTTTTTGTATTGTGAGTAGTGAAAACTAATTGGTAATAATATAAAATTGAAGAAAAGTTTACTTCCATGAAAAAACAACAAAAATTGTATTTTAAAAAACGTACGTTTTTGGTGGTGCAAACAAACATCAGTGTTTGCTTTTAAGGTACTTTCACCAAACAAGCCCACAATGGGAGAGTTGCCTCACTAAATTTAAAGTAAAAAATGCTGCACATAATGGTACAACATGCAGGGGACTAAGTCCTAAGGGCTAAGGCTCTCAATGCTTAAATTATCTTCACCTCAAAGGAATACCAATCTACCATACTTGCTGCTTTGATCGATACGTTTATTAGCTGAACTCCAATCAAGAAGAAAACAATTTGAATCATTGTTTGCGCACCCATTAGCTTAAGAAGCATTGGAAGTGAGGTCTCTGTGTGTATAGACAACCCCTTTATCGCCATTCACTATTTGCCCATTTCCTCTACCAATCCTGCACTCAAATGTGAAACACATGTAAATAATCTCGAAAGTAGCACATGCACTAGCCAATTACGGCCAAAATGAAGAAAGTTAAGTTAAATAATTATCAAATAAGTCATATTGCGTAACATGGGCTCAATTTTGGGAAGTAGGACAGTATCAAATAAATTGGCTGCATAACCAAGATTAGAAAAGGATACACATATAATTGACTGCTGACATACCATCTGGTTGTTAATAATCCTTCAACGCCTACTGGACCGCGAGCATGTATTCGACTTGTACTTATTCCAACCTGTTCAACAGAGGATCATTGGTAAGTAATTCCCCAAGAACTTCGACCATAATATGTGATGATTGATGGAGATGATAATACCTCTGCACCGAGTCCAAATCGAGCCCCATCACTAAATCTTGTGCTTACATTATGAAAGACAGCAGCACTGTGAATGACATTGTCGAAAAAAATTATATATACTGTAGAATATTCAGAGCTAACAACAACTAAGCCCTATTTTACCCTATCATACCTTTTACAATTGTATGGTAACATATTGTCATGCTTCAAATGTATGGGGGAAAATAGGAAAATTTTAACTGCCTACGAATGATTGACTCATCGAGTCATATAAAGAAGATACATAAGCATATCAGAGGGGAGGGGGAGATAACAAAAAACCATACCTGTCAACTTGTCGAAGAAATATATCAGCAACTTCAGGATCTTCGGTGATAATGCTATCAGTGTGTGCGCTGTAAATAAGAGTAGATATGAGCTGAGAGCCTGAGGCTTGAATACAAATTGTTAAATGCTAGTGACAGAGATTTAGAAAGTCAAGCATGCCTTCCATGACAATGTATATGGTCAATAGCTGCAAATACATCATCCACAATTTCTACTGTGCAAGCAAGTGAACTATATTCATGGTGAAATGAGCGTGCCTCTGGTATATTTAATAGCGAGCTTGCTCTTGGCCCTCCATATATGGCAACACCTGCAACAAGAGTGTTCAAGATTGTTCAACTTCATTCAAAAGATTCAACTGTATTCATTTTGCAAAAGTGAAGACAAATCAACATTTAACAAAATTTGGGTGAAGTGATGAAAAGTTGTTACAATCTCCGCCACAACTCGTGTCACCAGGGGAAAAAAAAAAGAACAAAAAAGACTTGCCTTTGATTTGCAGTTCCATAATAAGCTCATTAAGGCTATCATTCCGCGCCAAATCCTCGTGAACAAGGAGGGTCTCCTGAGATTAACAAGAAACGAGGGGGGAAAATTACTTAAAAAAAAAAAAGTGAGTGAAGGAAAAAAATGGACATGAAGATATTACCATTGCATTACAGACTGCTGGGTAGTCAGTTTTAGCATCCACACCAATGTTCTTAGCCATATCCATGTTGGCAGACTTATCAACATAAACGTGACAAACTCCATCTGCAGAGCACAACATGATGGCTTCAAAACCCAAATCTTTATTCTCTTATGATGCGAAGAATTTTGTGGAACACATTAAATATACATCTTACCGGCATGACCAAGAACCGGAATTTTTGTTGATGCTTTGATTTGAGAAACAAGCTTGTTGCTTCCTCTTGGTATCACAAGATCTATCACATCATCAAGC
This sequence comes from Embelia ribes, assembly GCA_001753735.1. Lineage (NCBI taxonomy): Eukaryota > Viridiplantae > Streptophyta > Magnoliopsida > Ericales > Primulaceae > Embelia > Embelia ribes. The sequence goes on along the minus strand of MKEJ01067192.1, from coordinate 8,410 downwards.
TGGGGAACAAAGTAAAATTTGCAGTTACAACTTGCGCTTTAACGAACCAGACTTCCGGTGATCATTCTTAGTGTAAACCAACCTTAAGCAAATCAGATATCTCCTCTCTCGATGTCACAAGTCCAATGAGCCTTCTACCAACATTTTCAGGGATGACAGAAGTGATAACCTAAAGTACATGGAAAAAAAGGTTATGAACAAAGACACGCAAACCAGATGGAAAAAGAGCGCAGTGTCCAGTCACCTAAAATCAAGAGCAACAAAAAAGTATATGCAAACCAGACCTTGTGCAGAATTGCATTAGATCTTCTGGCCTCCTTTCCCCCTTTCAAGAGTAATCCATTCCCAGATCGGATTGCTAAGGAAGCTATCTGTTCGAAAAAAATAAAGGCATGCATGAACGAAGACAAATTGTTCAAGTGAAGAAACTTACATGTTGCTATGTCAACTCATCTACAGTCATTTCAACAATGCAAATTATTACCTGCACTAGAGCCTCAGGCCGAGACTCAAAAATAACCAAGAGAACACCTATAGGAGATGAGGTCTTATCTAAGACAAATCCATCTGCTATCTGAACAAAGTGTAGCAACTGGTCAAAACCATGATACGAATTGCAGGTACGCAAGAAATAAGTAACAACATTGACAATACTGAATATTTCCAGAGCCTGAATGAATTAAATCCCGAAATTCTACAAACCTCGGTTCTCTTAATAACATGACCAATTGGCTCTTCCATGTTTGCAAGTACACGCATAGAGTTGGCAAGACTTGAAATCTGCAACATGTTACCAATCAAATTTAGCAAGAAGAACCCTGAGAACTTTCTGTTGTGTGAGAGAGAGAAGAATTGTCCAACGCCAATGATAGCTGCGTAACTGAAGTGCTCAAAATAACATTACTCCCACCCTGCGCACCACAAAAAAAACACACACACACACACACTCGCCCCTCTCTCTCCCCTCTTCTTTCCTTCCAAAAATCAAAGACGGGGGGAGAGAGAGAGAGAGAGTGCTCCTTATCCTGAATGGAAGAACATAAGAAAAGGAAAAGGAAGAATGTCTTACCTTTCCAGGCTTTAGTGCGAGCCGAGATACCAATGATGTTTCATACCCAGCCTGCTGTGCGGCAGCAATATCAGCCTCATTTTCTACAGTAATATGGTTTGCATTAACTTCCAAGGCATCAGCTATGTCCAGCAAAATTTTACTCCTATCTTGTGGAGACATGGCCTGCAGGGGAAGCAAACCACGTTAATCTCAAAAGTACCACAGCCAAGCAAATATTTGTGTCGAAACTCGACCACATGTAAAAACAAAGATCATAAAAAAAAATGACGAGTTTCACATACTTTTTGAAGTTTAAATTGTAAGGGCCATGAAATCATGTCCCCATTTCACATGGTTGTTAGTTTTTGTACTGAGAAACTTGTTTGGCTATTAGTTTTAGTTCTGATTTTTTAGAACCCTTAATTTTCAGTTTTTGAATTTAGAGCCCGTCTAAAACATTCAGACCCTACAATAAAAACCAAAAGCTTTTCCACAAAACTTAATACCAAACAAATTTTCCAAGCAAAAAAAGATCTTTTCGGAAATTGTATATAAAGTAAAGCTCATCCCAAAAACCCATTTGAAAAACTCAATGAAAAAGCCCCTGTACCTGTAGCCTCCGCGAACTCTCCCTAGCTGCAACAGCCATCTCACGTGAACCAACTTCACCAACAGAGGCCCATTGTTGTGCGTTTTTATGAAAAAGGGTACCAACACGTGCTCCTTGAAGTACTTTTATGATATTTTCAGTAGCATAGCCGCTTCAGAAAGGACATAACACCCGAGTAAAGACAAACAGTAGAAAACAGCACATTGAAAGTGCATAGGCAGCACAATAAATCATATGTGTGAAACCTGGCAGTTGTAGTTTATACATATACCTGGCAATAATGACAGGGACGCCAGCATCAGCTGCATGAATGGCAGCTCCTACTTTGGCAGTCATACCGCCTCTTCCCACCCTGGATTTGTCTCCGAAAGTAATCATTCTTTCATACTTTTCCTTAATGTAAGTATGGATGAGCTTCGAATTTGGATCGCTAGGCGGGCCACTATAAAGGCCATCCACATCACTCAATAGAATGAGAAGATCAACTTTAAGCTCTGTAGCAAGTAGACCTGCTAAACTGTCATTGTCCCAGAATATACCTGAAGAGTCCTACGGCAAATGCACAACAACATAAAAAAAAAAATTGCTAATATTGTATCCCAAGAGGTAAATGCAAGGGAAAGATATTTCTCAACTCCATTAGCCCTCTCAAATTAATTGATAAATCCAAAATAAGATACAGAAGAATCTTATTGTAAAATCCACTTCACAAGATTCCAAGTTAACTGAACAAAAGGAGAACATATACCTTATAAGGAGCTATCCTGGTGCTTATGGCATCATTTTCATTAAAAATTGGAATCACTTTCAAAGCTAGCAGCGAATTAGTTGTTTCTGTAAGCTGCTTCCTGAATTCCGGATCCCTAAAGTCATTATCAGTGATGAGTAGCTGAGCTGAAGTCACATCCAACTACACAGAAAAATAAGCAAGAATAAGTTCTATAAAAACTATGAAAATAACCACCAAAGTCACTGAATTTGGGTTCATTAAATCGTCAAAAAGCTAGGGAGAACTCAAGCCACATTAATATATAAGAAAGGCAAACTGAGTTTAGTATTACACCTGACTGAACATTGTATCATACAAAGCCATTAGACTGTTTTGCCCAACAGCTGCACACGATTTCCCATCAAGTTCAAGTTGTGGTTTTTGAAGGTCAGCAAAGCTGCAAAGCCAAAGCCATAAACAGGCTTCACTCAGTAAGCAAGCAAAGGAATGCACAAATGAAAGATAAAAGAACATTTGAGCATTTAAGAAAAAAGAAATGATTAATAGCTAAGTAATGTGAGTGGATTTGCCTATTATCCATTCTTCGAATCGAAATTGTTCTCACTTTACTTCAAAAAACAAGCATGGACCTTTACAGTACACGCATGCAGCATTTGAGTATCGGTAATCACTTATCTCTAGAACGGACAAAAATTTGCAATGGGCAAGGTTTTTAACCAGATATATTGAGATTTGATCTTCGAAAAGCAAGTTTCCTTAGAAATAGGAATATATTCACTTGCTGGCATGATGATGATGATGAGCGACAGGTGCGCCCCTCATGTCAGAAAAAATATTTCCTGACAGCATAAGTAATATGGAAGACAAAAAGGTAAGAACCTGCTGTTGACCATTTTCCGGTATTTGAGCCGCTGGCGACCAACACCGACAGCACCTGATGTGACCAAAACAACCTCATATCCTTGCGAGTTTAGTTCTTGTACCTACATTCCATTAGGAAAAAACATTCCAAATCAAAACAAAGAAAGGAAGACAAAACAATTTACACCACACTAACAAAAGATGCCCGCTTTTTACCTGCTCACAAAGTGCTCCCACTCTGCCAAGCGCCAGCCTTCCATCGGTTCGTGTGACAACTGCAGTCCCAACCTTGACCAATGAAAAAATAACATCAGCGTAATGCCAACTAAGGGTCTGTTTACCATTGCTCTTTTCAAGGGGTTGTCATAGGGTCATCAGCAAATGGCCCCACTAAGAATTACAGCAGTAACCTTCAACAATCTAGAATATGAGGGCATCTTCTTTAGTTCTCTAGCTTCAAAAGGTTTTCTGAAACCTCCATAGGTTCTGTGCTACATTCTAAAATTAGTGCATTAGATCCCAAAATTCAAAGAATCGATTTCCAACCCCTCTAAAGCAAGCGTCCAAGTCATTTAATTTAGCCCCATATCCCATGAAAATGCGTCTATCACCATCCATACCTATATGCCCCACAATCCACAATTATCACTGCAGTTATGTATCCATGTATTTTTTCAGGGAAAACCAAAATTCTACTTCAATTTCTTCATAAAAATTATAACCACATTCAATAGTAGAGAATATGGTAAAATTCGGGACAACAAAAAAACATTGTGTTATCCGGATGGTTTTAATACGATCTTTTTTAAACAACATTCCAAAATATCAGCATAATATATAAATGATGTCACTAAATTTTTATAAATCATTATACCAAAGCATATTTTCGGAAGTTTACAACAGGAAAACATCTAAAAACATGTAAATTATGCATGTACATTACAGTATGTGTCATGATTGTCGTTTTCTCAATTATAAGGACTTCCGGGTATTAACGACAATATTTCAAGTATTTAGAAACTATTGCAGGGGACACAAATTATGACTGAATTTTGAACAATCTTTACCATTTCTTTGTGAAAATAAATCAGAAGTATCAAATTATGGTCATAGATGGAAATGAAGCTTTTCGAAGGACAATAACCACAATGAACTGATTAAGCTAACCACTGCCAATTAAACTACCTAAATAAATACATTTCCAATATATATATATAAACACTAAAACATGAAGACCGAGATATACCCGATTTTTTCTTTTTCCAATTATATGTGCGTACGGGTATTAAAGGGCGGTAATTCAAGTATTTTTACTAACTAGCAAGGAACAGATTAACCTAGCCACTGCCACTAAACTAGCTAAATAAGTACATTTCCAGTTATTAAAATACTACAACTACGAAGAGAGGTACATACCCATTGTTATTTTTTCCAATTATATGTACGTACAGCAATAGTTCAAGTATTTACTAACTATGCAATGAACTGATTAAGCTAACCACTGCCAATCAAACTAGCTAAATAATACCTACATTTTTAATATACATAAACACTACAAATATGAAGAGATATATACCATATGTTTTTTTTTTCTTTTCCAATTATACGTACGCACGAGTATTAAAAAGCAGTAGTTCAAGTATACACTAACTATGCAATGAAGAGATCAAGCTAATAACTGCCATTGACTTTAGCTAAATACACTTCCAATGTATTTAAACACTACAAAGAGAGAGATACAAATGTAGAATTTGACCTTAATGATGACGCGCTTGACGCCTTTAACGAAATCTCGCGATGCATCTCCTGCTTCCATGGGAGAGAGAGAGAGAGAGAGAGAGAGACGTTTCTCAGACGGCTCTGGGAAAATGATAACCGATGGGCGAAGCAGGGCTTTGTACGGATGCTTGAAAGGGTTGAATTACACTAATGGTCCCCGTAGTTCGTCACCGAATTGTTTGGTCCCCCCATTTATTGAAAATTTATAGTAGTTCGTACTAAAATTAGGCGCCACAGCTATAAAGGGGGAGTTCCGTACCGTACAGTATGGGCATTGTCAACCCCCTTAAATTTTAATTTTTAATAGATATTTGTATATAGGGAATGATCAAGTTTGGATTTTTAAATTTCCAATAAATAAAAAAAATTGGATTTTTAAATTTAAAAACAGTATAGGAGATGAAAAAGGGACAGGCATATGCAGGATTTTAATTAAGGGAGGGGATATTTTCTATTTCGATATGTAAAAATAAAAATAATTAGAGAAAAATCAGTATAATATTTGGCCAAGATGCACTACTTATGAACAAATATATAATTTTGAAAAAAAAAATAATAATTAACATTTTACTAATTTTAGTAATCTTCTTCCAATTTATGTATAATGAAAAATTTTTAAACAAAAACAAAAATAGATGAGGGTAAGAAATACAATATCTATAACTCCAAAATACCTGTAATTCCAAAATTAAAATAGCCATAGAAAATGTAAAAAATTACAAAGTATTACTTAAAAGATTTAAATCTAAAATAGGTATAAAAGTTTTGGATGACCATCTAAACAATTAAATGGAATAAATATAAAAGTAAAGGGTAATGTACTTTTCTTTTTGCCTAATTAAGGATGACAAGTTGTCAAGTAAGGTTATACATACTGCAATTCTAGACAAAAATAAAGTATTTGATGAAATCGGTTTAATAGATTAAACCATTTTGCTTGGTAAATATAAGAAATACCAATAGAAATCAAAGAAAATACAAAAAGGTTGAAAACAAGTTTGACCAGGCTTGAATCTTGGTATCCTAATTCACTGGTCAAGACTCTGAGCACTTGGACAAAATACATTTTATATCCATTGGATTTGGTAAAGAGGCTCATATCAAATGATTGATTGGCTACGGCTTTTAATCTGATAAGTAATTTTTTTCATACTAAAACAAAATTTGAGTATGCTTAGCTTAAAATTTTTAGCTTGTTTTTAATAGAATGGTAAACGAAGTAGTCAAACGTTATTCAAGCTTGAGTAAAAAAAAGTTGAAAATATAAATTTGAAAATATAAAGCTGCAACAAAGGCCTATGAATTTTCAGACAAACTTATCATAATTTTTTTTTTTTTATTAGCCCATCATACTCCCTATATCTCATTTTAATAAGTTCATTTCAATTTTTTTTGTCCCAAAATATAATCTAATTTTTATTTTGAGAATTTAAGTGGAGTATTAGTTTACCAAAATATCCATATTAATTGCATTCATATTATATAGTTTACATAGAAAATGGGATAGCAAAATTTATCCAAATCCGTCCCTTGTAAGTAGGCCAAGAGTTATCCCACAATATTCAACACAATTTTACATTATAAAAATATTTTTCAAACATTATTTTAAACTCAAACTTCACTTTCAAATCCGTCCCTTGTAAGCAGGCCAAGAGATTTCCCACAATATTCAACACAATTTTACATTATAAAAATATTTTTCACACATTATTTTAAACTCAAACTTCACTTTATTTTTAAAAATTCTCATCAAAATGGATAACAATTTGAAAAAGAGGGATAATGGCTTGAAACAAGAGGAGAACAAAATTTACCTGATGGAAATATTATATATTGCGATTCATATATGAATGGAAAACCACTTCTTGATCTAAATGTTCCACCGAATGAGGATGGTTATATCTCCGTAGATCAAATCCGTGAACTTGCATTTGCTGAAATGTTACCTATAATGTTGCCAATAATGTTCAAAAAAATAGAATGAGAGTAGTTGTTTTCCTATGACTTTTTTTTCCTATGAAATTGCAAGACTAGCGTTTAGTATGAGTGGTGATAATACTTGTTCTCCTATAGGAGTACGATTAAATAAATCATTACTTGAGTGTTTGAAATATCATTTCGCAATTTATTTATAAAATAAAATAAAGAACCACAAACAAAAACAAGAAATATGAATCAATATTATCACAAATAACTTTCATATTATTGAGCTTATTACATTCCACTAATAGCAACATTTGCATCCCTAAGAACTTGAGAATCACACTCAATACAATTTGGTAATTGTCCATCTCTAATCAATTTATTCTTGTTCATGTGCGGGATCTTATAGTTATTTCCACCAAATTTTTTTAAAGTCTCAACCATGCATGTTTGTAATGTCAAAAATATTTTGTTCAAATTCTCCTTTGAAAATATGTCGAAAGCATTATTTATCGCCGTTCTATCACCGTAGTGGGAGCCTCTTGGTATTGAAGTGAATCTTTAGCTCTAAAGAAATCAAGATCCAACACATTTAGATCAGCGCTATTAGGAGGTTGGCTATATAAGCAAATATCAAGTCTATATTTTTCCACGCCTTCAAGAAACTCGGGATCATTAATATCTATATGTGATTTTGCATTATCTTGTTTGATGAAAATAAGACCATTATTAATGGGTGGCCATTTTTCTTTAATTGAAGGGAGCACATTTTCCATAAAAAAAGAACATATTACATCTTTATTGATCGACTAAATTGGCTTTATTACCGTAGTACCCACCACACGATTTTTACTACTCCGCTTGGCAGGTTCCTCAATAACCAATGGCTATATTCTAATTTTGCCATCAAATTCTATATTGTTAGTAGCATCAAAACGTGGTCAAGCAACCGCTGCCGAGAACATAACTTTCTCAATGAACCTTTTACTTTTACATGTTCGGGAAAGCTCAACTTCATCCGGATGGAGATAAATTTTTTGTGTTGTGTTGGATATGAAGAACCATTTTTCATCAATATGAATCCAATCATACATTTGTATTGAAAAAATTTTAGACCCGAGTGTACCTTTACTGAAGATTGATAAGCAAAATTCCAACCTCGTTTTCTTATTCCCATATTACAATAATGGCTTTATGGTATTTGAATAAGGTTGAATATTCCTTTCTTTGATTCTTCTATGCACGGTAGATGTTGTTAGCCCAAAGCATTTGATAACAACTTATATTTGTTTGGCGACGAAAGGGAATATATTTCATTGCTTCTACATCAACTCCAATTCTCTTACGACCAACCCTTTTCACCATTTTTTAAGATAAATCTTATAAGTTGCCGGATGCAAGATAATCTTTAATAATCATGCCAAATTCGTGAAACGGTTTGTCACGCCCCGAAAAT
>MKEJ01067189.1:0-13274 GCA_001753735.1 Embelia ribes | reverse complement strand
TTACATTTAATGAGGATAGAAAAATTAATTTTATGACTATGTTTCTGAAAATACCTTTCATTTCACCCTATTAATATTTCTTGATATTGTAAAAAGTTATTTGTATTGACAAAAAACAATCATATTAAATAAGGACAAAATAAGAAAAAAAAAATTTAACACACTTTCTTAAAAAAAAAATAGACTTATATATTATGACGTACAAAAAAGGAAAGGGAACTTATATTTATAGGATAGAGGATTATTTATTAATATGTAATTGAAATAAATATTATTGGTGAAATTATTTATAATGATATACACGAAATTTGAAATAATAAATATTGAAAGATAAAAAAAATATTTTTTGGCATTATAGAGAATTTAATAGATAATATGATTGAAACTTTATATATATAGATATGTAGAATTTTTTTATATATTATTATTCAATAATTAAAATGCAGGAGAGAGATAAATAATATTAACATATTAAAATCAAAATTAATAGTCAAATGTTTATTGAAAATCTGAATCTTTTCATAATGGTATTTTTTTCTAATTTAAAATTTATCTCCGATTATTCCACCGAATTTTTTATGCCCTATACTCTTTCCCCACTATTCGGTGGCCCACTGAATGCTACCGTAGACCTTCCCACAGAGTAACCTTACGTCGTGTCTCGGCCTCCCGCTTTTATAGAGAGAGAAAGTGACAGCTCGTTCGCTGTAACTGCAGTCCGGCAAACGTAAAAAGTGGGAGTTGATGGCATTTATGGTAATATTATCGGAACAAGGAGGGCATTTTGGTCGAGAACAACGAGGCGTGAGAGGGAGTGAGGGTGACGTTTAGAGAGAGGGAATGAATGTGGGGGCAAGAGGCAAATGGAGCAGCGCCAAAGGCGCAGGCCATTCCTTTGTCTCACCTTTCTCTTTTATCACCACGTACGGCTCCCCCACTCGCCCTCCATCTCGCGTGTCTTCCACTCTTCTTTTAGTACTATTTCAATTTGTGAAAAAAATAAATTATTAATTCCTCAGTCCATAAAATTGATTATCATTGTTGTCTTCCCAATTATTAAGGATGCATTCAAATCTCAAGTTTAATAAAAAAAATTAGAGACAAATTTGATTATTTATTTTCAAATCAAAATTTAAATTTGAAATTATTTAAAATTATGTATTAAGTCAAATTATCCAATTGTTCAAAGAAGTACCAAAATCTTAATAATACACATCTAGCTAGATTTTGGGTATTAATTCTATTTTTAAGAAATAAGATAGTGGAATAGTTTCATAATAATAATAATAATAATTTTGTGAACAAATTAACCACTGAGGGGTAAAATGTTAGTAAACAATAAACGATGAGGTGAAATGTGTTTGAACAGTTATCGAAATATTTGTATTTTGCTGCCATTTTTTTTTTTAATAATTTTTCTCCCATCCAAAAATTTATCCGATTTAGTTACTAGTTGATGTGCCAATTAAGAGCAATCTTTGCATGTGATGGTTTATAGACGTAGTGCATTGATAATTTAATTTAATATTTGTTTTATCATATCGGCGAGTAAGTAAATTGGGCAAAATTTTTAGGTGGTAGTATCATCTCTTTTTTTAGTACAAATTAAGTGGACATTATACCAATTTTAATTTATAAATTCATTTGGAAAATATGCATAAACATTAGCATTTATTATTATTATTATTATTATTATTATTATTATTATTATTATTTATCAATTTGATTTTTGCAGTTCTCTATGTTTGGCTCGATTTTAACTATTGGAGCTATGATTGGAGCTGTAACAAGTGGCCAAATTTCAGATTTTATAGGTCGAAAAGGGGTATGTAAATTTCAAATTAGGCACGATAATTTCTTTTAATTCATTATTTTTGGAATTAATCTAAATTTGTTTTTAATTTGGAATTTGTTAATAAATGCAGGCAATGAGATTGTCAGCTGTTTTTTGCATCATAGGTTGTCTATCTGTCTATTTTTCCATGGTTAGTATTGTTATTCAAAATAGTAGAAAACTATAAATTCAATATATATATATATATATATATATTATTTATTTATTTATTTATTTATTTATATAAATCTTTCTTTACAGGGAGCTTTGTTGCTTGATATGGGAATATTTTTAACAGGATTTGGCATTGGACTCTTCTCTTATGTGGTACATTAATATATCAAATTTGAACTTCTTCATTTAATTTGAAAATGTCAATTTTTTCTCCAAAAGCAAAAAAGAAAAAAAAAATTAATAATAATAATAAAAAAAAAAATATATATATATATATATATATCTTAAATGAAACCAACTCAAACACAAGAAATCATCTTACAGAACTGTACGATAAATTTTTTGAATGGAAGGATAGCTATGTTTTAAGAATAAATTATTACAAAAAAGAAAAAAAATTGGTATAACTATTTTTAAATTAAAAATACCTGTAATAATTTATATTTAATTTATAATAATTTATTTTGAAATCACAATAATTTTTGTGTATTGTAATAGAAAAAATTCTTGAATTGAGAGGACTTGTCTTAACTTTAACTGGTTTTTTTTTATTGAAAAAATTGATTTCAAAAACAGGTTCCAGTTTTCATTGCAGAAATAGCACCCAAAAATCTTCGTGGAGGGCTCACTACCCTTAATCAGGTGAGTCTTTTTTTTTTTTTTCCGCAATTTTTATTTCTATACTAACAATATATGATTAATCCAAATTTTTAATCTCACAATTTTGAAATGCAGCTTCTGATTGTGAGTGGTGCTTCATTTTCACTTTTAATGGGCACTTTTATGTCTTGGCGACCGGTAGCTTTGATTGGTAAATTACAAAAAACTTTATATAAAAAATAAATAAAGATAAAAATGAAAAATAAAAACTAAAATAGGAAAAATATTTTCAGAATTTGATTTTGTAAATTTTTGGATTTATAGGGATTGTTCCATGCATTGTGTTGCTATTTGGCCTATTTTTCATTCCAGAGTCCCCAAGATGGCTGGTGAGTCTGATATATTAATTCCAAAAACTTTATATATAAAAATAAATAAATAAATAACAAAAGAAATGAAATATTATATGAAAATATAAATCTAGATCTTTATTTTATTTTTGCAGGCAAAGATAGGTCATGAGAAAGAATTCGAAATCGCTCTTCGTAAACTTCGCGGCAAAGATGCTGATGTTTCTCGCGAATCGGATGAAATTCAAGTAATTTCCCGTGTTATTAATAGTCGGTTATGAAATTAAAAATATTTTAAAATCATAATCTCTAATTTTTATTATTTTTTAAAAATTTTTTAACAGGCTTATAATGAAATTCTTCAAACTCTTCCAAAGGCCGGACTGGTTGATTTGTTCGATCGCAAGTATATCCGTTCTGTAATTGTTAGTAACTGCATTTCTTAAATCACTTAAATCTCAAAAACGAGGATTAATTTTAATTTATTAATTTTTTTACGCTAACATGTTGAACTTGATTAATGTACTTTAGATAGCGGTCGGGTTAATGGTATTCCAACAATTTGTCGGAATAAATGGAGTAGGATTTTACGCAAGCCAAACTTTAGTCGATGCTGGTAAATAAGATAGTTTCGACTAAAAAATATGCACTTAATCTTTGGTAATTTTTCTCATTGTACTTAATTTGATTATTCGTCTTACAGGATTACCTTCGGCTGATATTGGAATTATAGCTTTCGCAATTTGTCAGGTTTAAAAATCTAAAATTTTTTCGTTTCAAATTATTAGCATATATTTTTTTCATCTTAAGTTTAGTCGGATTGATAATATTTGCAGGTACCGGTAACTATGATTGGCGCAATGCTGATGGATAAATCAGGACGAAGGCCGCTACTTTTAGTAAGTACTTATGTTCGATCACTCGTTAATCATCCGTTTGATGTTGCTTATTTTCCATAATTTAGTAAAAAAATTATTAGCTTGTGATACAAGTGGTATAACTTATATTGTAATCCAAATTCGTCGTAAAATAAAAAAAAAAAAAAAATTGAATAATATATATTTGCGAACTTGGTTACGCCTTTTTTAGGTCTCTGCGATCGGAACATTTCTAGGCTGCCTCGTCACTGCTACCACATTCTTCCTCAAGGTAAAATAAATAAAAGAATTTTAGTTTTGAAAATAAAGTGATTCTTCTCAATTTTCCCACACTTTTATTTTTTATTTTTTATTTTCTGATGTTTATTATTTTCTGTCAGGGCCAAAATTTATTACTTGAGTGGGTTCCTATATTGGCTGTATCAGGATTATTGGTAAATTAATAATTAAAAAAAAATCCAAACTTAATATACCTCTTTCTGTACTAAGAATTTTAGTTTTCTAATATGTGGTTTTTAATAACAACAGATTTATATATTAGCATTTTCAATTGGAATGGGAGGAGTCCCTTGGCTCATAATGTCCGAGGTAAATTTATAGATATTCATTTATAAAAAGCCAAAAATGCTTCTAAAATAATAATTATCTATAATATTATATATTTAGACGTGTGCTTAACTTTCTTATTATTTTGTTTCGAAGATTTTCCCGATACACGTGAAAGGTGTAGCCGGGAGCCTGGTAGTACTCGTGAACTGGTCGGGAGCTTGGGTCGTTTCTTACACATTTAACTTCCTCATGAGCTGGAGCTCGACAGGTACGGATGTTTTAGAAAAAAATTTTATAAGAAAATTTTGGAATAATAATTAAAATTTTCCTCGTATTCTCTCAGGCACATTCCTGATATACTCCGGATTTTGCGCGCTTACCATACTTTTTGTGGCGAAAGTTGTACCGGAGACGAAAGGGAAGACACTGGAAGAAATTCAAGCATCTATTAACTCGGAGGCTTGATAAAATACCTCCAATGTAAAACTATTTGCAGTTGTTTTATAAATCAGGTTGGTTCGACAATTTTTGACCACGGAAACACGGGTCCGTGCGACAATGCTGGAGACTATGAATGTGAGGGAAAAAAGGAAGCATCGGATCATTTTCGATTGGATATTATTATTGTTATTATTTTTTTCGGTCCTTCGACTAGATGTTATTAACTTGGGGAAGAAAATAGAATGTATTAATTTGCTATTACGTAGATAAAGAAATTCAACTTCGCATCGTATATAAATATATTGTTCGTAACATCTAAGCTCAAACCACGAGTACAACACAATTTCGAAATCCACCTCTTACCGACAACCAATTTACGAGAACACGACTTGAAAACCAATTGTCGAAAATCACTTTGTATTGTTTTGTGCGACGGTGTTTTTTAACATCCTATACCGAAAATGACACCAAACGGAGCTAGCATTCTTATACAGCTCTATATAAACCTTACTATACTTTTAAAAATCGGTGTTTTCATCAACATTTGGTTATCTGAATTGGTTTGTTATCATTCAAATACTTGGTAGAGCTGCTGTAATCCTCAACCTCGAAGGAACCCATACGATTCCCCACCGAGCATGTCCTCTTGATCCCGGGCCTTCTTTGGAACTTCTTTGCTTTCTCTAAACTGCCCCCGATGTGTCCTTTTAGTATTTGTACAACCTGTGACATTCACGGAGCAAAAACGTAATTCCACATTACTACATTACTCATATTTGTTTAGTTCTACTATTGTCAGTTTCAATATTTGTATCATTGGCAAACAAATGCTAATAACTACACAACCTTTGATCTTAAGAGCAAAAACAAGATGATTATATTCGATTATGTTTTCAAGATTTTAGTTTATATATTTCGTTCTCAATGTTTTGGAGACCGAAACCATTGAAATCGCAAAAGTTCTGGAAGTGCAAGTGGGTCATATTATGTTGATTTTCGTGACTCATATCTAAAAAGGGTTTTGGAACCTATGTTACCCATAACACAAATCATTCTGGAACGTGGAACGAATACGAGATGGTAAGCCACATGCAGCCAAATGCGGTCTGATAGTAGCCTTCACAGATTTTACTCTAGCACATATTTGGCAATAATATCATGCTTTTTAGAAGTCGAAATCTATTTAGGCCTAGCTAAACCTCCAGTTATTGTTCATGACAAAAACCATTATCCTAGAATATGATATATGACGATTTCAAGCTTAAATAATAGAACAAACATAAAAAAAATTTACCCATCTGCATTAGATTTCTCTTTGGGGAAAAATTAAGCACACAATTGTATTGGGCACCTTGATTTATGGAGTTCGCAAATTTGGTACTAAGGCGTACCACAATATGGATGTGTACGAATTTGCAATATGCTTGGATAATAATAATTTCGGTTTCGGAACTAAAATATTGAGAGTCTCAAAATTTATGACATTTTTCAAAAAAAAAATTTGTAAAGCTATTTCGAGCATAACTCGCTTAAACATGATTTCAGAATTCGAACCTTTTCCTTGATAAATAAGTACACTTCAATTATCACAGAAAATGCTTAGCATCAACAAAACCTACATACCCGGCTCATTTGAGGCCTTTCGCTCGGGGATTCATGCAAGCACAAAGAAGCCGTCAAGACCATACAATTCAACTGATCAGTATCGTAATCACCAGAGAGAGATGGATCAACAATCTCGCTTATATTATTATCCGCCAACAACGGTTTAGCCTGTAATGGATGACTAAGAACCTTAAAACATCCGGTTTCATATTATTTTCATTTTCGTACTTCAAATGTTTTAGTACCAAATGTATTTTCTGCAGTCTTTCGGTTTCTCAAACCGAAAAATGGGTGTATGCGAGAAACATAAGAAGAGGCTTACATACCCACATTACGAGACTTTTCTGTGACTTATCCAAAGCGAGGCGTCCACTTACGAGCTCCAACAAAAGTACCCCATAGGCATACACATCGGTTTTTTCGTCTACTACTCCGTGCAAGAAGAACTCAGGAGGGAGGTAGCTGGCAACCAAATAAAACACAAATAAATTTAGAAAATTAGAAAAGGAAAACAGACCGAAAATTGGACCTGAAAACTAAATAAATAAGACTGTATGAGGAATAAACAGAGAAGTATTATGCATATGCATACCCGAATGTGCCTTCAACTTGTGTTATCGTGAGATGAGTCCACTGCTCCGGCAGCCATTTAGCAAGTCCAAAATCTGAGATCTGGAAAAAGCTAGAAGTTAAATATATATTTGCAAACAGTCGATTATAAAATAGTCCATTTCTAGAAAAGATTTTAAGCATTTTAGTCCCACTTCATCCCCATCTGTCCCTCCGATGTATAACTTTCAAAAATAAAATAAAATTATTTCCTACTCGTTCAAAGTTCATCTGTAAGAATCTGATGCACCTAGAAATTAAGGGGAAATATGTTGCAGAAATACTCTTGTTGCTAGGCCATAGAAACTAGTTTCACAAAAAATTCCTAGAGTCAAAACTCGGATTTTTCGTTCCCGGAGGTAAATCAAGAAATCTAATTTTGACAGCCAAAAAAACCCTCAAAAATAACCATCCCAAAAGGTTTCTAAGAAGCTTCACAGCTGCAGTTTCCAAAAACTGAACAAGCCAACCGAAAGGAAAATCATTTTAGATGAAAAAACAAATAAAAACATCTAGAACTTAATATAGGGTTCGACTAGTTGCAGCTTTTAAGCAAAAAAACTAGCCAAAATACCAAAAACCTCAGCTTAAGCTAAGCAACCAGATACAATCCAACTTTTATAAAAAGCTTGACCTGAATCCAGCAACACAATTAAGGAATCCTTGATCTAGACATCCCAAGGATAGAAAAGATACCTGCGCCTCAAAATCCTCTGTAAGCAAAATGTTAGCTGCCTTGATATCCCTATGAATAATTCTCCGCTGACACCCCTCGTGAAGATATGATAGACCTTCGGCTGTGCCTAAACCAATTTTATACCTGATACGCCACTTTAGTTTCTCTTTGGCACCTGAAGATAAGCACGAAAACCCGAAATCAAACCATCAGATACACTCTTTTGGACAAACTTTTCCAAAAAAAGGAGAAAAAATGGAAAAAGAAAAGAGGGAACCAGTAAGCAAAGATGCTAAGCTCCCATGGGGAGACAAATGAAGAACAAGGTGCATCCCTCCTTCGACCCCGTATCCGATGATGTTTGCAATATTGGGATGGTTTGCGTGTACTAAAATCCCGAGCTCGGATAAGAAATCAGCTGTCATCTCCTCCGAGGTACCCCTTGTCAATCGCTTTATCGCCACAAGTTGGCCATTTTCCAAATGCCCTTTGTATACCTCTGAGTAACCTCCCTGGCCAATCAAGTTCTCTACAAGTACAGAAGTTTTTGCTTCAGAAAGGGACATGATATTCCACTTTTCTAAATTAATAAATGATAGAGTAAAATTTTTAAGAAAACAGAAAATAAAGAACAATATTTTTTTCTTGAAACAGAAAGATATTCAGCTATTGGTACGACTTATCTATGCATCGCTTGGGCGTCTCTGCTAGTTAACTAAATGATATGGCATTACATGCAGTTGACACGTGTAATATTCCACTTAAAAAGTAATTTTTCCACCTAAAATTTCAACATAAACTAGCTCCTTCGTCATTCCTCATCCTAAGTTGAGGTCTAAACATTCATATAACAATTGAAGAAAACTAAATAAAATATAAAGAGGGAAAGAGGTATAGAATATAGACCTTTGCTGAAATTGCTAGTTGCGTTTTCGAGCTGAGAGAGGGAGAAATTTTTCCACGATGACCTCAAACAATACAGTTCCGGATCCAAAGTGGGGTCGCCCATGGTAGGCAAGCTCTGCCTAGAATTTCTGCTTTTCTTCCTCGATAGTTTTTTAATTGAAGGCATGCTAGGATGGAACGTGTGCAAGCCCATTTTCGGCCCCTTTTTCAATTTTCTGAAGAAGCCGCGCCATTGAGGTGGACCTGATCCCGAGCTATGTTGATTTTCAGAATCTGAGGTGCTGGTGACAGAAGACGTGGGCTCGGATTCTTGGTCATCGTCAGACGCTTCTCTTCTTTGGGATGGCTCATCTGTGGCAATGTTGTCATCGATATTTAAAGACTTCAAGTCTGAAATCGGAAAGGACTCATTATCAAGACGGAGCGTGATGTTCTTTCCAGAGTTTTCGTTTTATGTTTTTTTAAATACAAAAAATGCTATTGCTTTCATGCTGATTTGCTTGCTTACAAGAGTGACTATTCTGTTTTTTCTTTTGGAATGGGGAAAAACATGTTGCGCTTAGTTATAATTCAATAAAGGAAACACTACTAGAAACTAGGGGTGTTTGCGGACCGGGTTGGGCGGTTTGAGATGAAAAATAATCATCAACCCGGCATGTCAGTTTGGGTTGGTTCAGTTGAGGCAAATTAAGTTGTAAAACCGAGCCCGATCCAAACCAATTATTTTCGGTTTGGTTCTGTTGATTTAATCAGGTTGAAGTTTTTGAATAATTTATTCTTATACAACTGAAACAAATAGAAACTGTGAATCTACTAAAGGCTATATGTATTTATTTCTATTGATTATAGGTTTGTTTGGTTGCAGCTTTTGATTAAATAAATCAGCTAATTTTTTATTAAGAAAAGAATTGAGGCATTCAGTTTAAAACTTTCAGTTTATTTAAGCCAAAATAACAATAAAGCTAAACTTAAAAATTGAGCAGCCAAGCGTTATCAAGCTTTTAAACAAAAAGGTTGGAAAGCTAAGCTTATAAGCTACAACCTAACAAGCCCTAGCTGGAGGTTAACTTGGTTGGTTAAGACAAAACTAAAAGAATTCGATACTGAAACGAACATGCAATAAGAAACACAATGTATTAAGAGTTATTGGATGTATTATTTTTCACCTTCATCAGAGAAAGTGATCGACTGAGTCGAAAACAGCCTTCGGTGTCCGATGACGAAGAAATCTCCCTCCGAAGATTCCACAACAATGTCCTCAGATTTGTTTCTGAAATTTTTAAAACAACTGTAAGATAATTTTGGAACCAGATATCTTGTACCAAGTAGTGGTACTAAGATTTGATACGACCTATAAAAAAATAGTCTCTTAAAAGGCACAGACACAAATGGAAAAAAACAATTTCAGATATATAAACGCTCGATAACTTGGATCCACCTCTTGGTCAAAATAGAAAACAAGGATAGTTTTAGTAATATTTTTTACTTTGAAGGCAATCCAACGGCAAATCAATTTTTCTCATCGGATTTGTAATACTTTTGTTCCTTGGTACAAGTTAGACAATGAAATATCAAATATGAAAACCAAAGTAATATTTCTTCCAAAAATAAAGCTGAAAAAATAGAAAGAAGTGGTTAAGCAATATTCACAATAACCACCATTTGACATATAAACCTCATTTTAAGTAAACATTGACCCGAATAGTAATAAATGAAATAATGGGGAAGAAACCGAGTTGGAAGACAAATTAGCATATAGTAAACATAGGTTACAATCCCCAATGGTAACAATTCTAAAGTGTTTTCGTTTTCTGTCATTCTTATCCTAGCAAACAAGTCCCACATGAAACAACAAAAGTTGCTTCCTCATTCTATTTTCTATTAACAACGAAACTATAAATTTTATTATGTTTAGGAACAAAAAAGAAAAAGAAAAGTGGTTTACATACAAACAATGATGTAATCATGCCATAGAGGTTTACATACAACCCAGAAATGCATTTCCAAAAAGAATATTGCTTTACCAAAAAGAAACAATTTTAAAGCAAGACCATAATGTGATATAAGATTATAGGAAAAGGCGCACAACCACAAAACTTATCAAACCCCAGAAATGCATTTCCAAAAAGACCCTTTTTTTATGACAAAAAGGGGAACAATTTCTGAGAAATACCCATAATGTTATGTAAGATTGAAGGCATATATTACAAACACAAAACCCATCACAACCCAGAAATACATGTCCAAAAGACTTCTTTTTCAATTTTTTTTTTCAAAAAAAAAAAAGAAAAACAATTTCTAAGCAAAACCCAAAATGTGATACAAAGATTGAAAGCATATATATACACAACTTATCCAAACCCAGAATTGTATTTCCAAAAAGAAGAATTTTTTTACCAAAAAGAAACATTTTTTAAACAAAACCAACAATGTTATCAGTGGAGGAGCCAGGCAGCGGGCATGGAGGCTGCAACCTCCCCTGACGCCGGTAAATTACACAAATTATCCCTAACTGTTTCAAAAATTTTCAAAACCCCACATTGCATGGCCCGTGAGCGAAAAATATTCTATATAGATACTAGGACTCGGTCCCATAGCAAGACATCTTGGCTCTGCCACTTAATGTTATATAAGTCTAAAGGCATATGAACACATATCTATCAAAACCCAGAAATGAATTTCCAAAAAGTTTTTTTTTTCTTTACCAAGAAGAAACAACTTCTAAATCTCAGCAAAACCCAAATGTGATATAAGTCTAAAGGTATACAAACACAAAAATCTATCAAAAACCAGAAATTCATTTCCAAAAAAGACGTTTTTTTTGACAAATGGACGGCTCAACGCATACAGCCTGGGATGGTCTGATATACGCAAACTAACCATTGTGTCCGGAAAGGCTATTTCTAACGGACCAGCCCATGACACATAAGTTGCAATGGAGTCGTTCTTAGCCCTGACCCGTCGAAATTCAAGCCAGAGGCACCAATATCAATTTCAGAAGACACCTAACGCAAAACAACTATAATAACCATATAACATGTAAATAATAAGTCGATCTCCATAATATTTTTTTTAACCAAAAAAATAAAAATAAAAATACAATTTCTAAGCAAAATCAATAATTTGAAACAAGATTGAGGGAAAAGGGGTACCTTGAGGAGGAAGCTGCGGAAGCTTCAGAATCATTTTCCATGAAATTGAATTCTCAGAGGGGGGGCTGAAGAGAGGGCCTGCATGAAAAGGAAAGAGAGAGATGGGAGAGAGATAGAGAGAGAGATATTGGTCTCCATGTTTTCTTCTTTGAACACAGAGAGAATTATGCTCTCTGTTTCTCCAATATTCCCTCCCTATTATTCGGGTTTGCTATTTATTGTCCCTCCATTATCCACTTTTTTGGTTTGCTTTGTTGCTTAAAAAAAAAAAGTTTTTTAAGTCAATAAATTAGTTGGAAGTATATAGTTTAAATTTCTGAAAAATGATATACTTTGTAATAAAATGCACCACATTTGCTGAATTGGAAATTAATTTCTATAAATGGTGCAGCCAAGACTTTTAGATAAATTTAACAACGAGTGCAGTACTATAAATTTATTAGCTTATCCAGTCTTAAATAACAAAAGATATGAGTTTAAGAATTAAATACACAAATATATATAAACTTTTAATTAAAAAAGGTTAGCTCAAAAGGTGAAACAAATAAAACCTTCATGGTTTGTAATAAGATAATGTTAAACTAATATTCACTCTATTGTTCTATTTCATATTTAACCCAAGACTCTCATATCCGCAAATTTATTTCTCTCAATATCCATTTTAGAATGCTTTTATACTCTCGAAAGTGGTTATGAGAAATTTTATTGCTACCAGCCTACCAGAAGCTTATGAAAATAAGAAATAATATTAAATCATCTTTTCTTGTAATACTAATACAATTTCTAATGTTACTAAACCTATTTTGTTATAAAATAAATAACAATTTTTGTAGTTCAATATAGTATTTTTTTTTTTACCATATCTTACTAAATTTAACATAGCAATGTATTAATTGCTAAAAAATTTACAGTCGGATCAAACAAATCTCTATTTGTATCGACATCTATGCTCCATTTTAAATTTACTAACTTCACCTTCAATCTCAATACCCATATTCTCATGACTCTTAAATGGCTGGGAGGCGCAAGACCCCATTTTATTCTTGTAAAGCGAAATCTAGATTTTTTGTAAATATTAACAAGAATAATCTTGATCTCCCTGAGCTAGTCAACAAAATAATAATAATAATAATAATAAATTACACATGTTAATTGTGTACTAAATAAGAACTCTGATCTCTTATAGTTTTAAAATATTATAGTTGATTCATATTCAGTCTCTCCTGAAATTGATATTGGTGGCGCTCAAAGGCCTAACTTGAATATTTTTATAGGTTATTGTTATGCACGTCTCCATTACGATTTAAGGGTCACAGTGTCATACCTTGAAAATAATCTCTTTAAAAATAGGGGTAAAATATGCATTCATTATATCCCTTGACCCCACAATACGAGAGCTTAGTACACTGAATTATCCATATATATATATATATATATATAGGGAATGGATCAAGGGACAAAGAATTTTACAAAAAATTTTACAAACTTTGTAGGCCGTTG
>MKEJ01067188.1:0-12057 GCA_001753735.1 Embelia ribes | reverse complement strand
ATTTTATGAAAATTTTGGGTTTGGTCCAGCCTTAAAAAGTTTGGTTTTGGTTTGGATTTTGGGAATTTCGGGTTTAGTTCAAAAAAAAAATTAGATTGATTTTTCGGATTTTAGAATTTCGGTTCGGGTTTGATCCGAATTGAACCGTTGCTCACTCCTGCTGAATTTATAGGCAATTCATTTTGGAACTATTGGGGAAATAAAAGTGCAAGGGAGAAAATTTGCTTAAATACTTTATGATATGATAATCTATCCGGAATTTCATTTATAGTTAACGCAATATTGCCAAACTCTCAGTAACGAGCGTGACATGGTCAATTAGGACCCGATGCCACTTGAAACTAGCATGGGACTTCCCATATTTTCTAGGGTTCGGTTAAATTTTTGTGTCCAGTTTAATTTTTTTTTTTATTGTTAATAAATAGATCTGAATTTTGACGTTGATAGTGAAAGGATTTTAGTTGGAAAAAAATAATTTCTTTGAACTGCCTTTAACTATATGGGGTGTAGATTTTCTTCACAGTAATGAGAATCTGAAGATATGCTTAATACAGACCTTTTATTAGGTGAGCTAATCATATTCTTTTTAAAGATAATAATTATCAACCACTTGTGCAAATTTTTCAACGTTTCGCTATAAAAGGTTCCACTCAATTATAATAATGAGATTCGTTAGTTGAAGCTTCCATCGAAGCACGAAGGTTACTAACTATATGTGCATAAATTTTTTGTGCAAAATTGAGCCCGGTAAAATGACATTGCCTCAACTTATTCGATGATTAGTTGCCAACATTTAAAGTTACTAGTATCTTCATTCAATTCATAACATTTATTTGGTTGTAATTTATAAGTTCCAAAATTTATCAAATTTTAAAAGTTATATGACATTTGATTGTTCAGCTTAAAAGTTAAGCTTATTTGATATTTTGGCTAAAATAAGCTGAAAATTTTAAATTATATATATTCACCTTTTTGTCGATATAAATAAGTTGATCTATTTGCTTAAAAGCTGTAAGCAAACTAACCTATAATAAGTGTTGTTTTAGAGACATGTTCTTGTTTCAATTTGATCGTCATTTTAAAAAAACAAGAATCTATTTATTATTATTTTTTTTAATTTTGCTTATGTCAGATAGACTAAATTTTCAACTATTCTACACAACTCAAACATTTAATAAAGGAATTTTTTGTAAAATATAGTTAATTTTTGCTAAAATTGAGATTATTTAATATTATTTTTAAGTTGTATGTATTAACCTTAAATGATAATTATTTTGAAAAGGAGAGAGTATGCCTCTTATTTGCCGTTACTTCATTTTCTCAGCATGCTTTCTCCGTCCTTTCATAGTCCTATTTGTTTTTTCACTTAAATTAAGAAAATACAATCAATTTGGTGAAATCATTAAACTTCTCGTTTATCTTACTAAAGTGCACATTTTATGTAATGATGTATTTTTGTTAATAAAATGCACATTATGAGGGCATAGCTGCAATGATATAATTTCAAGATTATATTATGTCTAGCTTTTGGGATCAAAAGTTTTAACTCTCATTTTGTTGAATGGGAAAATAAAGCTCAACTCTTGATGACCTGTTTGATAAAATTCTTTGTTTAGATGTGATATAAAGCACAACCTTTGTGTATAGTGTCATACAAACACTTACTTTTAACCTAACTTGTTGGACTATTAGCCTCATTTGCATGTGAAACTTATTGATTCATAATTTGTTATATTAGTATGTGACACCTAACCACACCGACAACGTTACATATTTTTCTTTTCACAATCACTAAATTTGGCAACAAGGTTGCACAGAAAGTATGAGGGGTTGATTTTATCAACACTGTATATTTTTTTGTAAATTGTTGATAAAATATGAGTTGTACATTTTCTATGCAGCCTCACCGAGTAACACTGCCTATATATGCAATAGCAAATTGGCGGTTTGTACAAGACATTTCTATATGTTCATTTGAAGTCAAGTGAAGTCCTATTTAATTTTATATGTTGAAAATGTATCCCTCATTATATGGGATTTGCTATCAAAACAAAATTTTCCCCCCTTCTAATGTATATGAATTTTTTGTACAAAATTACTGTATTTTGATGACAAGATTACTGCAAACTAGTGATAATTTATTATAATTAATTTCAATTGAAAATAGATTAAAAATACTACTAATAAAATTTTCTCAAATTATAGTAATTTAACCTTAATAAACAGAAATTTCTGTAGATTACAAGAAAAAAGTTTCGTGTGCATAGAGGACTTCCCATTATGTGATCTTTTGTGAATCACTCTGTGTACCATGTAGCTTCTGAATTAGACTAATCATTATTTTTAACTTTTTCTACAAAAATTATAATTTCATAAATAAATAGTTATGAACTGAGTGTTGCTATAATTTGATGTAGAAATTAAGCATTGATTGCAAGAGGTGGACCGTCCAAAGGATATTCGTGGACCCTTTATTCTTATAGTATATATGACAAAAAAAAAAAATAGACATTAACTCAATCTGATTATTCAATGTGGGCGATTGTGACCGTTGGATTGAGTGGCTTCCAAACAAAGTGCTCTAATAATTACCCAATAAATTTTCAATTCCATATCCTCTAAATTTGACGATACCAATAAACACTTGTACAGTAAGATCATGTATCATTCATAAAAATAAGATAAATACATAAAATGTAACAATTATTCTTGTCATCCAAATATTAGTAAAAGATCAACATATATTTGTTTGTACGCATATTACTAGTCTTTCCTACAAATTAAGAATCAATTTGCCATCTTTTCCGAATTAAGGGGATATTTATTGAAAATATTGGGACCAAGAAGTTTTGTTAAAACAATAGGGATTAATCACGTAGTTCATCCCCTCTCTTTCTCTATCTATCTATCTGTATATAACGTAGTGTTTTTGCTTTATAGTTGAACAAAGTACGAAGCAAACATATCGAGAGGTTGAGTCGTCGAGGATGAAACAATTTTTGAAACTAAGAAGAAAAAGTGTCAAGTTGCGGTCTATTATGAATTTTAGCAGCTGCAGTTTTACTTAGGACAATTAAATCATGCAAAAAAAAATAAAAAATTGAATAATAAAAAAACTTTAATCTGTATTGTTGTTGTTGTTTTATTAATTTTTTATATATCTAATAGCCCCCAGTGAGACTACAACCTTTTTAGTCTACAAGTGTTTGAGCAACATTTATGAAAACTAAGTCACGCATTTCAACCCCAAAGATTGTTCACTAATACCTAAATTTTCATCTCTTTTGTTATTTTCTATAACCAATATAAGGAATCCATTTTGTGAGTGCCTAGAAATAACCATGCAATTACCAACCAAAAGTTCCATTAATTACGAAATTATAATTAACTCCATTTATTAATATAAAACATGTTGTAATTTTGATTCCCTCTCTCCTCCCTGTTCACGTGTATACACGTATGCGTAAGTCTGTCAAATTTGTCATCACACTATTGCAATGTATTAATTTACAGGGTAGATGAATTGCACTAAAAGTTCCCATTGTTACAAATAATATTTTATTTGCTATATGCAGTTTCAATTGCAACAATAATAATTCTCAAGTTTTAAAAAAGAATCGGACCCAAGCTTTAAGAAATGTGACGTAATTAATCTATTTTATGAAAATTTCACATATTAGAAAAATACTAGGATGCTCAAGATAAGAGGCAATATCTAAGGAGGGACCCGCAATACAAAGTTATTATCAAATTTATGTGATTGGTTGAAACTATATATGTAAAAAAAAAATTAACACTAAATAATAGATAAAAAAAATTTAGCACTAAAAAGATTGTTATCGTAAGAAAACTAATTTACTAAAAAATAAAGCGTGTATTCATCACTTGTTATAGTTTTTACTTTTAAAATGATTTTGCATCGTAATAAGAAACAATTACGACACTTGTTCAAAGAATGGGAAGCATTAGTGTTTCAATCGAAAATACGGAGGATCGAGCAAAATTTTAGACGAAATTATGGAGCAAGTTGGATAATTAATTAACCTATAGTTTACATATATATTGGTGAGTTCTTCTTTACGTAGCTAGTTATTTAATTTTATATAGTTGTTTTTAAGGTATTTCTGTACTTTTTGTAATTCATGATTAATTCTACGAGGTACGGTTAGATATTGTAATAAGAATTTCTTCCAAAAAAATTACTACATCCATTGAAATTCTAGATTTTAACTTAGGTGACCCAAACCCTTTTTGCTGTGACAAACTCGATCGGTAATTTTAAATAGTCTTTGCTTATTCATGATATCTGCAATTTTTGGACGGTCCACAATGAGGGAATGATATACAAAATAGGAAGAATAGTCTGTGACTCAAGTACAAGGTTGAAACAAATTATGAGCTGTATAAATAAAATTTTATAATAAAAAATTATAAAAATATTTTTATAAATATATATAAAATATTTTATTTTTTATGTCTTATATTTTGCCGCTTTGCCGCACAGAGGCACTTGCGCCTACAAATTATCAGTTGAACAATTGTTGGCATTAAATATACTAGGATCTATAGCTAGATACCCATACCTAGCAAATTCTCATTTAGAAATGATAAGCTCCGGTAATATATACATAGGTTCGTTATTAACTTTCATTGTTAATACAATATATTTAAAATTAAATTACATTAAAAAATTCAAATTGCTACATTAACAGATAAAAAAATTGGGTATATTTTAGATGTAGCCTCCCAAATTATTAATGTATTTGTGTGTATATATGCTAGTATATGATGTCATTTACTAGTATATCATGCTTTATCTTGGGGAAAAACTAAGCAGAGAAAAATGCACTCTGTATTAATTGAGATAGTAATCGAGCATCTACTGTAAAATAATAATAATTTACCCTGGTGTTAAATAATACTTACCCTTGATTTAAACTATGACACTAGGGTAAATATATTATAACTTTGATTTTAGTTTAATAATATAGTAATCACATTTATTAATTGAAAAACTAAGATAACTTTTAGAAGGGAATGGGACGAAGTTGCAATTTCACCCATAAAAATGCTTAATGGAATATAAGAAGAAAAAATGGAATTGAAATTCCAATTTCGTATTACAATTATAGTAGTAATAAATAGTATAGTTAGAGATCATCGCTTTTATATAGCATAATAATGTGAATAAGTAAATGATAATCTCATTCATCTTAAAATTCTATAAATAGAGTCGCAAATTTTGATAAAGTTGTGTCAAGATTTCCTTAGATTATGCCGTGCATTTCACATGCATCAATGTGTTACTCTTGGCTAATTTATATAGAGAGAAATACAACGAAATTAGCAAATTCAAATACCCAACTATACAAAGAAATTTATTTATTTTGTAATTTCAAAACCACATAGAACTAAATATTAGTTTTAAAATTACACGGGCTAGAATAATATTAAGTTAAAGCTGAAGTTTAGTTCTTTTAGCCTTCTAAGAAAAATTAGTAGTGATTTTTGTGCAAATAATAGAATATAAAAAAAATTGGGTTAATTACACTGACGACCCCTTGGTGTCATTTAAAATTCTATTTGGTTACCATAGTTTCAATTGAAAAGTTAATTAGTCCTTATTATAGAAGCAAAAGTCATTAGATAAATGTATCCATCATTTACATTGATATCGCCTCCTCACTTGAGCACTTTAAGTTTTTATATAAGAAAAAATTATAAAATAGATAAAAAAAAAAATTATTAGCCTCTTAAAAGTTTAGGACTAGGCCATATAAATTCTTTGTGGAGACAAGCATATCATCTCCAAATTTTTGCTCTTCCTTTTGTTCTCGCTCCCTCTCTCATAGATTTTTAACTTACAAGTTCGACTTTTTCACATTTTCGTTCTTGCTTCTCCTTCCGCTCTGCGATTTGGTGACCTAAATTTGAGGACTAATTAATTCCGCCTTTTCTTCTACTTTCTATTTAAATGGAAAGTAGTGATTGACAAACGAGAAAGGAAGATATCATAAGTAACTTACTTTAAGGTCCCAAGAGTGAATTCAATAAGAAAGAAAGTCGTTTATTTATGGCAGTATTGGTGTTTTCGCAATTAATTATAGTTTTGTAGCTCCTCGTAATTGTAGCAAGAAAAGGAACTTTTAGAAACTTGAAGTGAGGGACCATTCCATATAAATGAGGAGGCTTAATCATAAAAAGTTAACACACACACACAACAGAATCGTATTGAGAAAGACAGAAGATAAAAACTCGAGGACTATTTACATTTGAATTGAAATTTCAGAGACTAGATAGAACTTTAGTTAAAACTACAGGGACTATTAGTGTAGTTCATCCAAAAAAAATATGACATTTTCATAACAGATCTCGACATTAAAGTATTTAACACGTTGCCCCTCTCTCTCTCTCCCAAAATCTCTCTCTCTCTCTCTCTCTCTCTCTCTCTCTCTGTGCCTCCCTCCGAAGAAGAAATTGTTCAGCAGCTAAGATCCAAAGCCACGGAACTTCTTCTCAGAGAAAAATACACCGAATCAGTACAAACATACACCCAATTAATCTCTCTCTACAAAACCCAAATCTCAAATCTTAATCCCCAATCAAACCCAGATCAGATCTCGAAAACCCACAAATCCCTCTGCTTAGCGTACTCGAATCGGGCCGAAGCAAGGTCCCGATTGCGGGAATTTTCCGAAGCTTTGGTGGATTGTGATGAAGCACTGAAAATTGAAAATACCCATTTCAAGACCTTAGTTTGTAAAGGTAAGATCTTGCTGAATTTGAATAGGTATGGTTTAGCTTTGGAGTGTTTTAATTTGGCTCTAATTGATCCTCAGGCTAGTTTAAATACTGATATGATTAATGGGTATTTGGAGAAATGTAAAAAGTTTGAGTCTTTGTCAAGGACAGGAGCTTTTGATCTATCTGATTGGGTGTTAAATCGTTTTCGTGGCAAATCTCCTGAAATGGTGGAGTATATAGGCGGAGTTGAGATTAAAAAGTCGGATATTAGCGGTCGTGGCTTGTTTGCGACTAAGAATGTCGATTGTGGTACCCTTTTGTTGGTCTCTAAGGCAATTGCTACTGAAAGAGGGATTTTGCCCCAATTTGAGAAGGGCGATTCGGATAAAAATGTTCAACTTGTTATGTGGAAAAATTTTATAGATAAAGTCGTTGAATCGGCTAAAAAATGCGATAAAACCCACCATTTGATTCGTATGTTGTCGAGTGGCGAAGAGGAGGATGAGCTTGACGTGCCCGATATAAGCCTATTTAGGGCTGAAAGAGAGGAGAGTGTGTTTTCTGAAGAGGATCTTGATATGGGTCGAATACTAGGTATACTAGATGTGAATTCAATAGTTGAAGAAGCAATTTCTGCGAAAGTTTTGGGTAGTAACAAAGATTACTATGGGATAGGATTGTGGTTACTTGCATCGTTTATAAACCATTCTTGTACCCCAAACGCAAGGCGTTTACATATTGGTGATTATGCGGTGGTTCATGCTTCGAGGGATATTAAAGCTGGCGAAGAGATCTCATTTTCCTATTTTGATGTGCTTGCACCTTTAATTAAGCGAAAAGAATTGGCGAAGAATTGGGGGTTTAGTTGCAGTTGCAAAAGATGCATATTTGAGGAGGAGATATTCGAAAAACAAGAAATGAGAGAGTTCATGATAGGTATCGAGAGGGGATTGGAAGCGGGTGGAATGGTTTATAGGTTGGAAGAGCATATGAAGAGATGGGTTGTGAGGGGAAAGGAAAAGGGCTTCTTGAGGGCATCGTCTTGGGGGGTGTTTTCAGAAACATTTGAGAACGAGAAGTTGATGAAGCGTTGGGGGAGGCGGGTTCCATCGGTGGAGGCTGTGGTTGACAGCGTGGTAGATGCGGTGGGGAGTGATGAGAGGGTTTTGAAGGTTTTGATGGGAGGGTTGAAGAAAAATGGTAATAGTGGTGGGATTTTGGAGATGGAGAGAGCAATGAAATTGGGTAGAGGGGTTTATGGGAAGATAATGAAGAAACAAGCTATGAGGTTTCTCCTTGAGCTTTGAGCTAATTAGAAAGATAATTGATACGTTTAGTTGTTGTCTATTTTTTGGTTCAATTAGTTCAAGCTTTCTTGAATTTGAGTAACATTTATTTGGAAGAATTTGCTACCGTATGATAATAATGCTAATTGATGAATTTGATGTGCTAATTATGTTTGCGATTTGCAAGATTTTGCTCTCGTTCGGATTTCTCTTATTTTCATTTTCTTTCTTGACTTGATCATTTTGGGTATCTGGAATATGGAAAATCTATTTTCGGTGATAATCCTAGAAATTCATGTTAATTTTCCCCTTAACTGGTCAAGCTTCGTATTGAGCCAAGTTTTATGGGATCCACTTCTTATCAAGTACAAAAACCATAATCATCATAGTGTTTAAATAGTAGCATGTGGGTTATGTACACAAGCCCCTTGCAGCACTCAAAAAATCTGAAAATGAAAAAAGTGCAAAAGCAAACACTTTCAAAAGCTCTAATCTTTCTATATTCTCTACTATCATTTTGAATCTGGTTTAGCATGAATAAATAGAAAGCACAAAATCAAATGGACAAGCAAGCTGTGAACAACAAGATTGTCACTCCCAATGTTGATTGGTGGGAGCCAAAAAAGGCCAAAGAGGAGGAGTTTTGCATGATTTGGAGCTGCTTCATTTGTAAATCCGTGTTCCATGTCGAAAAAAAAAAAGATGCGATCGTCGAAAAGTCTCTAAAGCTCATCTTCCATAAGCTGCCCATTGTATCCGAGTTTCAAGCCTGCGTTAAATCGGGGATGGAAAACAAGATTTAGGAATAGATTTATAAGATAAACACAAGATGCTAAAACCTTCGGGGTATATTGAGAATTCAAAAGTTAGTAGATTGTTTCATATTCACTATAAAATTAATTATCGTCCTGCCTAACATGGGCTGTTTTGTCTTTTCCTTTGTTTGTGTTTGATACTATGTATAAAGCCCAACACCATGGATTCTGTGTACATAAATTAGAAATATAAGACTTTAAAAATTTTATATTATATATACAACGTATGAAAATTTTAGATTTATACAACTAACCAAAAATTTGCATAAAAAAAGTGGTGTGCTCTATTTACATATCACACATAGTGAATTTTTTGATCTCACATTCCAATACGATGTTGAGGAAATAATACTATTTCTGAAAAGTTGTACAACTTTTTTATTTCTAAATCATTTTCATTGTTGTGTCTAACTAACTTGCCCTTTCTTGACCAACATAATCATAAGCCCAAACAATAAGTTTGTAGCAAGCAAAATTATTTAACCACTTGCAATTAAATATGAGTCATTACCTACACTGTAAATACAAGTTAATCAAATTGAAACTTTTAGTGTCACATGTATCTTACGAAAGTAAGTGTTATAAGTTTTATGCCCGTATCTTTAATTAATTAGTTATGCTTTTCTCAATTATACAATCGTTCCTTTGCTCCTGCTAACTAAAAATCCAAAAATTTTTTAGATAATCCCTTCAATGGGAGCGATACATCGGATCATTTTGTGTTGAGTTTTATATTGGTTCTATATTATATGTTAATTAGTTTTAGATAATCACCACCACTCTCAATACTTGGCTGTCACCACCACTCGCTCCGGTCGAGCCGCCAATCGCTCCGCTGACAGTCCACCTTCTGTTTATCGCAGCAGCTTCCCGTTGACCGCCTCTACTCCGCTGACGGTTCACCTTCTGTTACTCCGGCGATCCTCCATGGTTGGCGCCACGGTTGGCCCTCCGAATAAACTAGATACTCCCAACCTCCCATTAATATGGGTTTTTTTTTTTTTTTTTTGGGCCAGCATTAAGAAGTTACGTTTAATTAGGTTAAAAAATACCATTTATTATACATTACTAAAGTTTTTTGATATTGTAAAAAGTTGTTGGTATTGATAAAAAATTATCATATTAAATAGGGATATAATAGAAAAAATTTCTATACACATGTTTTAGAAAAACTAAATAGTTTTATGTATTGGGAAACTATTAATCCTTTATTAGTTTCAGCGCAAGTGCAAAAAAACTAAGAAGAAGATACTTTTTGTTACAAGAGAACTCCCTATATTTTAGTTTATTTGTGAAGCTGCCATTAAAGTTTTGGTAGATTACATAATTGCCCTAAACATTGGGGAGCTTTCATATTACCCCAAATAGTTACAATATATTACAAATTATCCCCTTATCTATTACTCATTTGTTATCTATGGCCAACAAAAAAGCAATTGGTCTCTCCTTCCCTACTACTATTAAAACTTCTTTTGCTACAATCAATTTTGCTAATATATCTTCATCTAATTCTATTACCAATACTTGTTGGATTATTGGCACTAGAGCCTCACAACATATGTCTTGTCCGCCGCTCACTACCGCGGATACTTATTTTGGGACGAGAACTCCCAAATACGTGAGTGTCGCAATGGACACTCCTCCCTGTTAGAGCCATAGGCTCAATTGTTATATCTCCTTCCTTAGCTTTAAAAAATATTTTATTTATGCCTAATTTCAAATATAACCTATTTTCAGTAAGCCAACTTATTAAAGATTTGAACATAACAATTACTTTTTCTCCGACTTGTGTGTTTCAGAATGTAACCATCGAGATGCAGATTGTAGTAGGTGAGCATTGCGGCGGTTTATACATCCTCAAGCCTACCTAGATCGCCATTGATCTCCAAGCTTCACCCACCTTTGAGCTATGACATTCGAGGCTAGGTCATCCTTTCAAATATTATTTGCCCAAATTTATTTCTTTATCACATAATAATGACCATTTTTTCTGTGATCCTTGCAAGAAAGGGAAACACACTAGACTTAGTTTTCCTCGTTTACTCATTATGAGTACTACTATTTTTAATCGTATTTATGTAGACATTTGGGGTGAAATTCTTTTTGTTCGTCTGATGGTTCGCATTAGTATTTGCCTATTGTGGATGACTATTTATGTCTAACTTGGGTTTTCTTAATGTGTTACAAATCTTATACTCTTTCTTATCTCAAAAATATGTTTGCTGCGGCATATACCCAATATAATGCTATTATTCATCATGTACGCACTGATAATTGTCCCAAATTTAGATATAAAACACAATTTTTTTTATGACCGCAACAAAATGGAGACACCACAACAAAATGGAGTGGCTGAGCGTAAATATCAACGCATCTTAAACGTGACTCGTTGTTTAAGTTTTCATGCTAATTTACCTATTTAATTTTGAGGTGAATGGATCCTCACTGCGGTTCACTTAATAAATTTCATGCCCTCCACTAACTTACATGGTGAAATGTCTTTTTACAGATTTTTTAAATATGAACCTACCTATGATCACTTATTCGTGTTTGGTTGCCTTTGCTATGACCAAATACTAAAAGTTAGTTGGGATAAATTTCAACCCCGGGATATAAAATGAGTTTTCTTGGGCTATCCATTTACATAAAATTTATCGTGTTTATGATTTAGAAAAGAAAAAAATTTAATATCACGGAATATCACTTTTCATGTAAATATTTTCCCTTATCGTGAGCGTTCTTTGCCGATTACTACCACTTCGCTTACTAGACCCGTTCCTACTCATCTACAACCCTACCTACATGCTAACCCACTAACCCTTACTTATTGTGAGCCAACCATTGCTTAACCTAGCCTACCAGCTATACTTTCTTATAACTCATTTGTATCTTCTACAACGCCCACTACTTTAACAATCTGGCCACCTAACCCCACCATAACTCTAGTACAGCCTGTGCTTGATTCAGATGGATATGTCCTTGATCCAACAACAGCTTAGTCCCTTCCAGCTAGTCCTGCTAATGGTATTCACGGTGTAGGATCCCCAACCAAGAGCCAACTAGTATCGTCCCGAAAAATTCAACTTATTTTTTTTCATTTTAATAAAAATATTATGTATTGTGAATAATAATAATATTATTTCATAGTATGCGTGGAGGGTATATGCGTTTGTTAGTAGTACATAGACACATGGCGTAGCTAGAACGGCGAA
>MKEJ01067187.1:0-10530 GCA_001753735.1 Embelia ribes | reverse complement strand
TTGATTTTGAAATAAATTTCATATCATACTCCCTATGTCCTATTAATATAAGCCTACATTTTTTCACAAGGATTAAGAAATAACATTTAATGAGAAAATAAATTTTAATTTTATCCTTACTCTTCCAAAAATACCCTTCATTGCACCCTATTAATGTTTCTTGATATTGTAAAAAGTGGTTGTATTGATAAAAAAAAAATCACCATATTAAATAGGGGGCATAATAGTAAATATTTCTCTACACCTTTTTCTTAAAAAAGAAATAAGCCTATATATTGGGACATACGAAAAAGAAAAATGAACATATATTTATGGGACAGAATGACTAATTCACCTGCCCTAATTTGATAGGCTTGTTTGCTTTTTTAACAAATTAGTAAAAAAAATAAATTAGTTAATGTACCGCCTCATATAGCAGCTTGACCTTCAATTCTTTATATGCCTGCAATGTCTTTTTTTTTTATTTGTTAATTGATAAACAAGAGGTAGAGGGGATTAGCTAACGAACAATATTTTATATATTAATTAAAGTATTGCAACTTAATGCTACATATCACCACAATATTCATACATTTCATCGCAACCATCTACTCACACAACACTTATCCTGGATGTACTATGATATTGGAAAAATACCTCACGCCAACTCATAAACATGTACCCTGAGACTTTTTGTATAAAGATTTTAGCAGATGTCCCTCCATACCCTAGATCCCATAAGAGACCAAAACATTTCTTAAACGAAAGTCTGTCTCTTGCTCTGGTTCAATGTACCAAAATTCACCTTAAAAAAAGGCTCACTTGGCCCATATTTTATTTTCACAAAAAAAAAAAAAAAAATCCTTTCTCAAAAACACCATATATATTTCTCAAAAATGTCAACTCGCATTTCCCAACAAATATTACTAACTCATGCATCAATACATCACGCATAATTTTGCCATATACTTAAAACAAACAAAATTCATTTCTTGCAAGCAACTTTTTTTGTTCACACATTTACCATGCAATTAAGTACATTATAGCACATCATATGTCATGCCAATCTGCACCAAATAATATGCATATATCCTGCAATAATTATCGTAAAGTCTATAACCCGTAACTAACTCGTACCTTATTTGTTTAACGTAGTTTTGTTAGCTTTAAACTTGAATTATTCTCACATACAATGTTGGGCTAGCAAGGTATCACCTAACTCCTCATTATCGTGCCTCAGTAAGAGTTTTAAAGTTGAAAAATTACACATGTATCATAGTTTTTAATTTGCCTTTGGCAATCAGTTGACTGATACAGAATTAAAAATGATCATTTTTCTTCTCAAACTGATTCCAAATGTTATATTTTCACTCACAATGGTGTTTAAAAAGCCCAATAGTTGCATGCACGGTTTGTTTCCTCAAAGAAAATGGGGTTTTGCCAAAACATAGCTTGTTTCTTCGCAATAAACCCCAAGATATAGCTTGTAAGTCATCTTAAATTGGGTTTAGCTTGGATTTTCAAAGATTAACTCTAGTGTCCAGAGGTTCTTACCTTAATTGCTACCAAAAACTAATTAGAAGTTAACCACAATACTAGTATATTGCACATATGAGCTTGAATTCAACAAAATGTCGAGTTTTCTCTTAACTTCTTTTCTTATCTCTCTCTCTCTGGCACTAGAAATAAATGTTATGGGGAATTATAAGTATTAATACTGAGTTAAACTGTTATATTCAGGGGTTGTGCCACTTAAGTGGAATGAGGCTCATTTTTAAAAATTGTTGCAGACAGTATCAATAGATGGATTTTAGCTAAAGTTGAAAAATGTTCAGGGTGATAAAGGTCTCCACCCATTTAAAAAAATTTGTCCTTGAAATTTAATGAATCCTGATGAGGATACCTTAATCAGTAGATTAGCTCGGGATACTTTGTCATCATATTAGTTTCGTGTTTCTATGTCATTTCTTCAATATAATTACGACTCCATAATATTTTCACAAGTGGAATTGTTCTCCCTGATAGTACTCATTATTCTCGGTTCAATATACGTACAGGTTATAATTCAAAGGATACATTTGTAACACCCAGAAAATCTAGAATTTCAGCCTTGGAAGTCGATGGATAATGAAAAAAATCGACTGACCAAATTAGTCGACTAATATAGTCGGTCATAGTTTTTAAAAAATGGACAAGTGTCCAACTTTGGGACACGCGTCAAGTTCTAAACTCCCCTCTATGGGTGTTAGACACTCAGAGAGTTCTGAATATTACCATTTTAAATTTTCATATATACAATCTTGAGAGAGAAAAGAAAGAATTTAGAGAAAATTGAAAGGAAAACTCGACATATTATCAAATTCAAGTTCATATGTGCCACCTACTAGCATCATGACTATCTTATACTGCATTTGTAGCAAGGTTCATGGTAAGGAATCTCTGACCCCTTTGGTTTATCACTGAAATTCAAAGTAAATAATATTTTTGAGCCTTTAAGGAGTCTAAATTCAATATTTTCTTTACTAAGACGTAAAAAGAAACAATGTTTTAATGAAATTGTACTTTCTTTAGAACTATTCGACCATGAATATAGCAAATAGCCTTTTAGACTTCTCTATGAGTGAGAAAATTAAGATTTGAAACCTGTTTGAACAAAAAAACAACCTATTTTAAAATTGGGTAGGGCAATCAATCAACTGATTGTTCCTGATCAGTCGACTGATTGTCACGGACAGACTTAAAACTGAGATGCATGTAATATTTTTCAGCCATAGACCTCATTTCGAGAATTGAGGCGAGAAATTTGACACCCTACTCCAACAACGTCATGTGTAGAAAATTTTGAAGTTTAAAATAGTAAAACTGCGTTAAAATTACTGGGTATCGGCTAGTTACGAGTAACAGGTACTAAGATAATTAATGTATATTGTATGTATACTATTGTGTTCTTGTGTGCAGATTAGTGTGACAGATTGATGTATATATATGCTATTGTATTTTTGTGTGCAGATTAGCTTGGTGTATTGACGTATTTTGGTGTGCTCATTTGTGTAAAAATTTTATAACTAAGAAATTTTCTATGAAGAATAATATTTATCATAAGTATTTGGTGGAATTAAATATTTGTGATGTATCATTTTATATGCACGTACCAGTAATATTTGTTGGGAAATATGATGTGGCATTTTTGAAAAGATGTGGCAGATTTGAGAAATGTATGGCCTTTTTATGAAAATAAATGATAGGTAGGGCGGGCCATTTTTCGAATTAAAATTAAAAGGTGCATTTGATACATTGTACCAGAGTGGGAGATAAACTCTCATTTATGTACCGTACGAGTCTCTTGTGGGACTCAAGGTATAAAGGAGCAACCATATGAAAATCTTTATGTATAAAATCGCAGGGTACGTATTCCTGGGTCAGCATGAAGTGTTTTCTTAACATAATATTATACCTAGGATTTGTGTTGTATAAGTAAATGATCATCATGAGATTGTGTAGATTCTGTAGCAATTTATAAGTTTTGTTGTTATACTTTAATGAACGTATGGAATATTATTCGTTAGTTATTCCTATCTGCCTTTTGTTTATCAATTGGCAGATAAAGGAAATAAAGGAAAGGAGGTAGTAGGCACTTAAGGAACTATATCAAAGCAATAGGTGGAACAGCTCCCCCTCGGAGCTTAAGTCACATGTTAGTGTGGTGGTAGCCTAAATGTACTTCAAGGACATATGTTTTGTAGACTAATGAGCCCTTTTTCCTTAAATAGCTTTTGTATTTGAAGGCTCACTTTTTGTAAGACCTAGTACTTGTAATGTGTGTGTGTGTGTATGTATGTGCGCGCTCTAACGTTTAGACTATTCAATTTGCATCATGCTTTGTAACAAATCATCATTGTGGGTAGTTTTGGGCTTCACCCTTACTTTAAATGAAATAATATTTTTTCTAAAATCTCACATGACCGGGGTCCTTAGATTCCGGGGGCATGACAGGATGGTATCATAGCTAACTGGATTGCAAAAATCGGTTAAGTTGGGATGGGTACATACATGTCGATGGCGTAAAGGTCTATTAAAGATAGGTTGCATATAGTTATGGAGTGTAGAGATAGCCTTGGCGACACCCCATAACACAACCTCTCTGGAGTGGGACTTCATTCAGAAAATGTGCTACCAAGAAGACACCCCCATACTCTCTCTATCTCTCATTTGCTACGACAACAAGTTGTTTCGATAAATGATAAACCCTCTTAGTAATCAAAGTGAGGAATTAATTGATGAAATTGTTAGCAAAAGAGTTTCTTCTCAGACTGAGACTCAAACCCATCTTGTGGACCTAAATGTTGAGACTTTTAACTCAGTCCTGCCTAACAACAATTATGAACTACTATATAGCGAATGTCATAGACGATTGTGGACACAGTGGCAAATTGAGTTGGGAGCAGCTTTTCTAACAGGAAGGCCCTAATCGAGATGACACATTGGAACTTATGATGACTGAATACACCAATGTTTTGTGGTAGAACAGGTTCAATGGAAGCATGTCGCTGGCTAGGAGAAATGGAAAAGCAATTTAAGGCATTGGGAATTGAGGAAGATTTTGTAAAAGTGACTACAACAACGTTTTACTTGAAAGATAAAGTTGACGAATGGTGGATAGGTCGAGCAATGACCCTAAACATATGAACCTTGACATGGAATGATTTTAAGGAGGTGTTTCTCGAAAAATATTTTCCCAATGCCAAAGGAGAAGAGAAGTAATGAGGATTTATAGAACTTATCTATGGAAAAATTACAGTGGAATAGTAAGTGCAGAAATTTGAGATATATTCTCAGTTTGCCTTAGAAATGGTGTCGACCGAAAAGCTAAGGTTTAGAAGGTTTGAGCTGAGACTACGTCCCTCACTTCAGATGGTATTAGCATTGAACTGGTATAATACATATGGAGAAATTATTGGAGTGGCTATACATTTTGAAGTGGTTGAAGTAAAGGCAATGGTATTCGTGAGGCTCGGGTGGCAAGGACGACAAGACGAGGAGGAGTAGGGTCAAGTGTCACTGGTAAAGTAAGAAGCGGAGAACAACCTGGTTAAGGTAGATGTTAACGTGAGCATACTCAAAGTTAGTCTCAAGTGGAGTCAATTCAAAATCCGAACGATTGTAAAAAGCCTTAAAAGGCCTATACTTCGAGTTTTCAACATTTCCCGTCGGCCCCTACTGGTTCCAGAACCATGAACAACCCAAATGTATATTTTAAATGTAGAGACCTGAATCACTGAATTATAAACTTCCCTCAAATTCAGTGTTGAGTTTTTCAAAACTAGTGACATATGCATTTCATCTGTTTGAGTGATAACGCTCAAAATGTGAAACAATCTTTCAGTACTTAGCCAACCCTAGTCTTGGCACCATCTGTTACATTTAGTCCCCCATCTAGGAATAAGGGATCCCGTAGAAATTATTCGAGTGGAAGTCGATCTATTGCAGCCGCATCCCATCTGCCTACAGCCCGTGTGTACTCTGTTGCTTGAGTTGTTCTGGAGCCAGGTAAGTCTTTTAAACTTCAAGGTATGCTACATTTTATGTCCTCTTGGGCTACATTTCTTTTCGATATTGATGTATCTTGTTTTTTTATTTATGCTCAACCCACAAAATCTTTAGAACTATAATCCATATTGTTACCTACAAAGTTATTGGTAGGAAGTCCTATTGATACTATTATGATCCCAAATGTATGTTGTTATGGATGTGATATGGTGATTGGAGATCACATCTTCTTATACAATTTGATAGTGTTGAATATATATGGCTTCGACATTATTCCAGGAATAGATTGGATAGTGTGATACCAAACTATCATTGACCCGATTATAGGCACATAACCTTGCTGACCCCTTCAAGCTTGCATGTTCATTTTATGGGGATACGTGAATCCCCAAACCTTTCAGGGCGGTGAGCAAAAGGTGACCTTGATATCTTGCTTGTTGGCCTTTCAGCACCAAAAGCTGATGCATCGTCTTGTGATTTTCTTCCCATCGTATCAGAGTTCCCTGATGTCTTTCCTAGCAATCTATGTGGGCATCCATCCCCTTTTGAGTGTGAGTTATCGATTGATGTTATTCTAGGGATTGCCCCTATTTCTATGACTCCTTACCGAATGACACCCGTGGAACTGAAGGAACTAGATACTCAACTGGAAGAGCTACTGAAGAAAGGGTCCATATGGCCGATATGTCACTTTGGGATACTTTGGACCTATTTGTTCAAAAGAAAGATGGAAGTATATGACTTTGTTTTTACTACCGAAAGTTAAATCAAGTGATGATCAAGAATTAGTATCTACTCTCCCAAATTGACGATTTGTTGGATCAATTGTGAGGCTCCAGGTGTTTTTTTGGAGATCAACTTACGGATGGGATATCACCAACTATGGATCAAAAAACATTGTATGGATACTACAAGTTTCTGGTAATGCCTTTTATCCTGACGAATGCTCTAGTAATATTTATGGACCTGATGAATAGATTTTCCATCCCAACCTTAATAAATTTGTTATCGAATTCATTGATGATATCCTAGTCTACTCACCCTTTAAAGAAGCACACCAAGAGCATTTACGCATAGTGCTATCGACTATCCGTAAGCATAGACTCTACGCCAAGTTTTCGAAGTGCAAATTCTAGCTGTTGGGAGTAAAGTTCTTAGGACATGTCGTATCATCAAAGGTGTATAGTGGATGAAGATAAAGTTAAAGTGGTATCACCATGGTAGAGACAAAAAAATGTGTTCAAGATTTAAAGTTTCCTAGACCTAGCCAACTACTACCGATGTTTTGTTTAAGACTTTTCATGCTCGGCAACCCCTTTAACCTGTCTTACTTGGAAATGAGTTAAATTTGAATGGAATGAAAGATGTGAACAATCTTTCCAAGAATTGAAGAAGCAACTAACTGAGGCCCTAATAATTATTATCCTTGAACACGGCAAGGGATATATAGTATACTGTGATACGTCCTGAGAAGGACTAGGAGGCATTTTGATTCAAACCGAATGGGTTGTAGAGTATGCATCCCGTCAATTGAAGAACCTCGAATAGTACTACCCCACTCAGGATTTGAAGCTGGCAGCATTAGTTTTTTCTCTAAAGATTTGGCAATACTCTTTGTATGGTGAATGGTTTGAAATCTAATCTGACCACAAGAGCTTGAAATATATCTTCACCCAACACAACTTAAAATTGTAAAAACAACGATGGATGGAATATTTGGACCAATATGATTTCGAATTATACTATCGCCCTAGAAAGGCCAATGTGGTAGCGGATGCTCTGAGCCGTAAGACAAGATGTACTATAACCTGCCTTGCGTAAAATGAATTGAAAATGTTATAAATATTGGAGAGTTTGGATTGGAGATAGTGGAGACAGAAGGATGCGTGACCCTATATTCTTTATGGCTACAATCGATTCTTAGCGAGAGAGTAATAGATGCTCAATGTGATGATGAATACAGTCAGAATTTGCTAAAGAAGGTAGAAGCAAACTTTAAAGTTTGGAGTATAGGCTGCAATGGAGAGTTTAGGCCTTTAAAGCGCTACCTAGATCAACAAGAGAAAAGATGCTACGAGAACACCACTCCTTACTTGCGGTTCATCCAAGTGGAAATAAAATGTACCATGACGTAAGCAAAAAATTTTGGTAGCCTAAGATGAAAAAGGCTATGGCAAACGTGGCAAGGTGTTTAATTTGCCAATGAGTTAAATTGGAACTTCAATGATCTAGTGGACTTCAACAATAACTGGAAGTACCATCTTGGAAATAGGAACACATCTCTAAGGATTTCGTGATAGGACTACCAAAGACGCCATGGAAGAATTACGCTCTATGGGTGATCATGGATCGAATGACAAAGTCGGCCCATTTCCTACCAATAAAGAAGATGGACTCAGTAGATATACTTTCGCACCTATATATATGAGAGGTTGTACGACTTCATGGAGATCCCCTGATGATAATATCGGATTGAGATAGTTGATTTACTTCACAATTATGGAACAACCTACAGAAGGCTCTAGGAACAAAATTATCATTGAGCAGGGCGTTCTACTCACAGGCAAATTGGCAATCTAAACGAATTATATAGACACTTGAAGACATGTTGCGAGCTTGCGTATTGGATTTCAATAGTAATTGGGAAGATTACATCCTCTTGATTGAATTTGCATACAACAATAGCTGCCATTCCATTCTCAGGATGGAACATTACAAAAAACTCTAGATACAACCTTGCAGGTCACCATTATGTTGGGCAAAAATGGGAAATATGGCATTGATAGGCCCAGATTTTTTACGAGAGATAACTGAAAGAGTGAAGCTTATCAAACAACCATTGGAGACTGTGCAAAGTTGATAGAAGAGTTACGCGGACAGACGAAAACATCTATTAAAGTTTATTGAAGGAGATCATATATTTGTTAAGGTATCCCCAAGAAAGGGTGGTAAACAATTTGGAACAACCGGAAAACTATCACCCCGATTTATCAGACCTTTCCAGATTCTCGAACAGTAACCCAAAAGGACATAAAAGGCAAAGTACCTAGAAGTTCAGAAGGCTCTCTTGGCTCCTAAACAGCTTGAGCAACAGAGTACACAAGGCCTAAAGGCAGCTAGGTTGGGGTTGCGGTTTGATGACTTCCACTATAAGGGCTTCATGAGGTCCCCTATATCCAGCTGAGGGACAAGATGTAATAGACGATATCAGGACTGGTGCTGGTTGGGTATTGACAGTTTGTTCCACATTCGGTGCTTTTACATTTGGGCAATTAGATGCATATGCCCCAAATTATGACAATTATGACATTGAATTTGGAGCCAATTCTTGATTTAATGGTTTAAATCCTCACACTTGAAGCATTCATCAGGGTTATTTGCATTTCTATAACTAGTAGGGGCTGAAATTGCATGTCTTTGCTAGTTTTGAGCATAGTATTTACGAGTTTTGAGCATAGGTCTTTTGTGTCCCTTTTTGCTTATTTGGATTCCTACTTGACTCCACTTGAGATTGACTCTGATTAGGTTCACGTTTACTCCTGCTTCCACCAAATCGCCTTCGACTTCTAAACTTTACAGTAGCACTTGACTCTACTCCTTCTTGTCTTGCCATCCTCACTATATGAGCCTCATGAATTCTTCAAGTATTTAGCTCCCTGTTTTCGATTGCATAGCTACCTCAATGATCACTTCATACGTGTCGTACGGAGTCGGGGCCAATATCATCTAAATAGAAAAACCTAGACCTAGCTCAAATCTTCTAACTTTTAGCTTCTCTGTTGATACCATTTTCAGAGCAAACTGAGAATAAGTTTCAAACTTCTGTCTATATTGTTCAATCGTTTTATTTACTTGAATTAATTCTATGAAGTCCCATAACTTCTTCTTTCACTTGGTATCAGGAAAATATTACCTGATAAACACCTCCTTAAAATTGTTCCACATTAGGTTTTAAACGTTCAGAGCCATTGCTCAACCTATCCACTATTTATCTGCTTCATCTTTCAAGTAAAATGGAGCAATAGTCACTTTCACCAAATCCTCTTCAATACCCAGAGTTTTGAATCTTTTCTCCATCTCTCCCAACCAACGACAAGCTTTCATAGAATTTGCTCCGCTACGAGATATTGGGACATTTAATCATCCCATATTTTGATGTGCCATCTCGATGAAAGTTGGCCAATCTATAGAGCTACTTTCAGCTCAGTTTGCTATTGCATCTACAATCATCTGGGTCATCTGTCATATGGCCATTTGCAAAATCATCAACACATTCCAAATATCGATATTGGGTAGGATCAGGATAGAAGTCCCAACATTCAGCTCCGTTAGGGGAGTTTGGGTCTTCATTTGGGAAGAGACTCTTTCACTAATGACTTCACCTTCTGATTCCTCACTCTGGTTATCTAAATGTGAGGAAGGTTTTCCATTTATTGGAATAGCTTACGGTCATGGCAAGCAAGAAATAGAACGAGTATGAGGATATCTTCTTAGTGGTATATTTTATAACTAAAGTCTCTCTCCACAGAGAATGCATTAAGGGGAATCATCATGTCTATCTCCGCGCTCTATTACTATATTCACAATAAAGGGTAGTACTTTTAAATGCCTAAAGTATTCTTTTTACCGGTATATACATCTTCCTACTTATAATCTTACTCTTACTCATATTGATATCATTACGTATTTATATCCTTTCATATCATACAAACATATATAGCATGATATCTCCAAAAATCAAGTGGTCTACTTTCGTCCATAGCTCCACCCCCGTAACAAACTAACAAGGTATCCCTGCCATTCTGGTATGGATTTAGAAGTGGACTTGGCTTACAACTCGAAGGCCGGTCACGCAAAACACATAGCGTCATACTTATATCATCATATTATAACTCTTAGTCTTACATTAGTCACATAGCTTATCATATCTTATACAGTATGCTCAAGATGTTAGGTTGTTATCATAAACATCATTA
This sequence comes from Embelia ribes, assembly GCA_001753735.1. Lineage (NCBI taxonomy): Eukaryota > Viridiplantae > Streptophyta > Magnoliopsida > Ericales > Primulaceae > Embelia > Embelia ribes. The sequence continues at coordinate 28 of MKEJ01067187.1, read as the reverse complement.
ATACTAGTATATGCAACTTATCCTCAAA
>MKEJ01067186.1:0-15884 GCA_001753735.1 Embelia ribes | reverse complement strand
AAAGTAAGATTTGAACGAACAATTCTAACAAATTTTCAAGTAATAATTCATAGTATATTCAAATAAAACAAACAAGCAAACAAAACACAATAAAATCAAAGCCTTTATTTGTAAACCCCACCTCAAAGTGATGTTTAGACCGAATTGGAAGTAAATTGAAATGTTAATATAAGGCTTCAAATGCAACAAATCACATCTTACTCAAATTTATTATTATTGAGAGAAGATAACAAAGAGAAATAGGGGATAGAGTTATATAAGGCTTTTTGGTGGGATGGTTAGGAATTTAAAGGGGTTTTGGTGAGGCGATAAGGCATTTAAGGATATAATTGTGGAATTTTAGGGAGGGGGGTTGTTACAAAAGGCTTTCAAACCTACTCAAAAAATTTCTCAAAATTGGTTGAAAATCATAGCCAAAACCATATTTTTCCAATAGAGGTTTTGTACCTCACAAATATAATCGAGCATGGATTGGTTTGCTTTATAGATGGCGGCTAGTTTATGTAGTAGTTAAGCATACAGGCTTGGCTTTAGGAGGAGAATAAGTTCGAAGGCGAGCCTATAAGGCGAGAAAGGTAATTTGGGTATTAACAAGGCATGATATTTTCTCAGAGATTGAGAATATCAAGATTGATATGATGGAGTAGTCTCGTTGGGCTTAAATAAATGGCTAGAGGGTTGATATTCGATAGATTTGGACAAAGTAGTGAACCATCAGTGTAGCCAAATAGTCTATAACTATGCAAATAGGGTGAAGGTGGTGATAGAGGGAGCACTCCTCAATTAGTTAAAATTAGACATGCGAGTGTCTATGGGCAAGCCTCAAGCACATGAACAACTCAGGCAGTTCAGAGTGTGAGTTTCAGAGATAGATATAGCAATAGAAGTGAAAGAGTCAAACATTCAAGTTGGTTTAAAAGTTTTGATTTCCATATAAAAACATATTATTTGAAATAAGATTTTTCTCACCAAAGTTGGTTATGGTTACATTTTAACATGGACATTGATATGTTAACTATGCATATGCTTACCTCGATCTAAGATTGAAGAATAATATTGTGCTAGGAGTAAAGTAGTTAGTTTTTAATCCATTTTTTCATGTAGTTGCAACTTCTAGTTACACATGATCAAGCGATATATCTCCATGTATCTCATTATATTGTATGTCGCCATCATAAATGAATCTTCCTCCGGCTGGAGAGAGAAAATTGTGTTTCTTCATATTTGTGTTCCCCTTTCATGCCTCTTCTTGCCCTTCTCTCTATATCTTTGTCTTACAATTTCACATTTAATTAAACAGAAAAATAAAAAATAAATCTTAAATTTTTGTATATTCCTTTTATTAATTTTACATATATTTAAATACAAAATATTGTTTAATTTGGGCAATATTAGCTTCAAAACTGATCCTGAAAATATAATACTAACATATGGAGAGAGGATGGAAAATAATTTTATTCCGTGAACTAGTAATTATACTTGTAAAATCATGTATGTTATATTGTGCATAATCAATTGGAATTAAAGTTAATGTTCATTGCATAGTATGCAAGGTAGACATAGTGAAACAAATGAAGTTATGCATGCGTATGGATAGAGATAATTTATGGGGAAGAGAGAAATCAAGGTGATTGAAGACTAAAATTTTTCTCTTCTAACGTCGGTGGTAACTAAGTGACAAAGGAAGTCTAGTGCACCACCCATTAGAGCAATAAGGTCAAGGATTCAACTCTACTCAATAGCAGTATGCCTTTGGGTATAAATATTTTCGCAGTTGGGGACTACTTTTGTGTCTTTGTAATCCGCTATGTTGTGTTGACTTGCAACCCTATCGGTTTAGTAGCCAGGACAACACAAATATTCCACATAAGAAAATGACCCCTCCGGTAACATTCATGGAGGTAGTTAAGTCGAATTTCAATTTTTTTGCTTAAAAAATATGTTCTAAACATTGCGGTCATATAGTCATCTACATGTGGGGCCATTTTATTTGTCTTTATGTAATTGAAAGTTGAACATGATGAGAAGTGGCCTAAAAATAAATCCGTAGTTTACACAAATTTTTAACCAAAGGTTTCACTTATTTAATTTTTTAAAGGAGAAATATTGGATAAAAGTATTCTGCAACAATATTTTTTTTCCTGCAAATCTCAGAAAAAAAAACAGAAAAAACAAAAAATCTTCCAGAGTAGTTTGTTTGAGTTAAATCTATCATTAAGAATTTTTCCATGCCCCCACCAAACTAGAAATCCTTATTATGATTAGGAGAAAATATATTATTTTTACATTGTACTATGTGATACATGAATTACACCATAATTTTAGAAATTAATATACAAAGACTGTTGTGCAAAAGTTTTAAAATATAAAATTGGTAAAAAAAAGAAGAATAATTATCTAGAAAATTCAATTAAATGAGCAAGATTGATTCGACTGCTCTGCGTTTCTGGCTTGGTCAAGTTTGGTATTTGACCGGGTCGATAATGAGTTGTCATATAGTGACTCAATTTTCATAAATAAAAATATCCCTAAAAGGTTCTTATTTATGCTTAAAAAAAATTGTATATATGAAACTTAAAATTTTCAATTTATTTGGGTTAATATCGCACATAAATTCAGCGTAAAAATAGAACAGTCAAATGATATCTAGTTTTTAAGTAAATAAGCTCAAAAGCTAGACCTTATAAGTTACAACAAAACAAGCCCTAACTTATGCATGCATGCGTTCAATCGTTAATTACTCCATTCACAAATAATAAGATATTTTTTTGGGATATCCAAAAATTATTATTTATTTTTATTTTGGGAGGTGCAATAATTATAAAATTAAATAAATTTTTATTATTGTCCCTTGATATTTATTAAGGTCACGATTAATGCAAAAAGACTACTGGGGTGACTTAGTAAAGTATATTTGATTCAAATTTTTGAAAGGACAAAGTTCATTTTAGCACATATCTTTTAGTTTCGTTTCAATGTATCTTAGCATTTTGCTTGTTTCAATTCACATCATATCCTTTTATTTATTTAGGCAATTTCACCCAGTGGCTAACAACATTAGTTATTTATTATTGAAAAATCAGTTTTGGAGTTGACTAAGTTGATTTATCGAACATATCTCAATTCTAAAATATTATTTAGTAAGTTTTTAATATTTTTCCGTAATATTCATAATTTTCCTAATTTTATTGAAATTTTCATAATTTTATAACTTTAAAATTTAAAATAAATATTTTTGTTGCGAGAATTTTTTTCAAAAATAAAATCTAAAAAATCTTTATTTTTTTTCAATCATATTATGGGGAAAAAATCCGGAATCGGTTATTTTTATTCCACGGCTAAAAACGTATGTATTTACAAAATAATTAGTTAATTGATTAACGGAATAAAAGGATATGGGGGCAAATTAAAACAAAGGAAAATATAGAGGATAAATTAAAAGGAGATTAAAAGAATAGGAGGTAAAATAAAATTTATCCTTTTAAAATCTATTTTTTGACTTGTGCTTAAAATTTTATGACGATCAAATCGAGCCTATTATTTGGGTACAGAGGAAATGCAATTTTAGTTAGTACTCACTAATTGTCACCGGATTTAATCTAAAGTGATGCATTTAATCGCCAAATGTAAATAAAGTGGCAGATTGTCCTTTTAATATTTTTTTTCCAAATCATAACATGTTCAAATTAGGAAACAATAGCAAAATGAATAGTTGAAAAGGTACTAATTTACCCCTAAAATAAACCATGCACGAGTCACTCTTTATGTATAATTTTTATCATTTCAGCTAACTTTTCATCTATAGTAGGACCTATTACTTCTCAAATTCTGAGAAAAATGTTGTTGACTTTGAAATTATTGAGATTAAAATCTTGGTTGAAAACAGGGGGACCGTTGTCATAATTAACCAAAAGGTAAATTATAAATGACTCTTACAAATGAGGGCTTTTTGAAAAATAAAAGATTTCAAAAAAGCTTTAACTAGCCGCATCGAGGACCAAATTTTCAACTTGTTAGGTATTGGAACATTAGTCTTGGATTGTCAGTCCTTAGCGTAGGATTATGAAATTACGAAAGGTGGTGCCAAGTTGTATTAGCCATTAAGAGTGTTCCAATGTACTTTTTTCTTCAAATTTACAAGAGTGCTCATCAATTTTTAAACTAATCATATTCCCCCTTTAAAGGGCACAAATTAGTACAATTATATTTTATAAGAAAATTAGGTTGGACAATTACGACAAACGTGAAGCATAATAGACACTATTGTTAGCCAAGCACAAGTATGGTATCAAATCACCAGTTTACCTTGAATGCGTACAACCATGCATGCCTGATCAATTAGGTCTGCAACTGATTCACAAGAGACTATAATAGGCTCCTATCGAAATCCATAGATTATACAACAATATAAATTTCTAATTTTGTTGTGATGCTATGAAAATATTAAAGGCAGTAAGAAATTGTGATATTAAATTCAGTTGTTAGTCTTACATGCTAAAGTAGCGTTTTTTCTTTTCCTTTTTCAAAGTATGATGCTTAATCAATATGAAATTATTATTAAAGCTTCGCAAGTTTACAATTTGAATTTGTGTAGACATCACAAAATATCAAAAGACAGGAAATTAACATGAATGATGTTGAAAAATATAGTACATTAAGTCATGTGTGTAATCACAATTCAATAAATGTAAAAAGAAATGTGAAATAGATTAAGATAGAAATAAAACATGACCCAAAGTCCCTTATAAGACTTTGCGCCAAGTATCTCAATCAACAAGATGCATCTTTAGTGGGTATTGACATTCCTCCTAACCAATGAGGAAATGGTTTTATAAAATTATAGAGTTAAAAAGAATTCAACTGTTATGCATTATGGATTTGACAAGTATTACAGTTAATGCAAACATGAAATTCAATTATTAAAAAATAATACTATCTGTTGATGCAGGCATGGTTTACCATTAAATTATAACATCCACCGTTTTTGTGTATAAATAAGAGGAATGAGCGCAAAAGAAGAGGGAGAAAAAAGACGCAAAAAGAGAGAAAAGAAAGAAAAAAAGAAGAAGCGAAGGAATGGAGTCATTTTGGTTCAAATTACAAGTTTTATTTTATATCTTGTACCACTTTAAAATTTCTCATTTGTATAAATAAAAATACACACCGGTTTTAATCCCGTGAAATAGGTTCAAGTTAAACTTCTATTAACTTAGGCTGAATTACATAATTATTGCATCTCATATTTTACTTTCCTGCGCATTATTTTATTTGTTTTCTAGCATGATTCACATCAAAAAAATAATATTTAAATATTCAGAGTATGGTTATTGGCGTGGGAAATTATCGGTCGTCAGACTCGTGAAAAATTTTGGCATCAAAAAATGATTGTAATATGCAGCAATCCTCATAACACTTTACCCAAAAAAATAATCCATATTATTTATGAAATAATTCCTATATATAAAAAAATATTGCACCCAAAAACACAGAATTTATCATGACACATAAGCGCCACATCACAGGGTAAGTAAAGTTTTTGGGTTGAAAAAAAAAGGGGGACTAAAACACGTTCCTTGTGTCACTCAATGTCCTGAATAAAAAACTTTAACATGTACTGAATTTAAGTTGCTAATATTTCATTAGTTTTCCAAATGCTTAATTAACTAGCGTTTTGTCGATTTACCCACGCAAGTACTTGTTACATTCTCATTTGTTTACAAATTCCAAGTATGTTTTTATTATTTTTCTACTTGAATATCAATTTAATCGTTGTTTTAAGAAATTTTTCTAGTACTAGCACACTCGCAGAAATTAAGGGGAAAAAAAAACACAAAAAACTAATGATGTTTAATCATATTAATGTATAATTATAATACAATCTAGAATATTACCAAAGTTGTTATGTTTAAAATATAACTGCCTTCATAATTATATATATTCTTAACATAGTTTATTAATTTCAAGTATAGTGGTAATTTATTTCGATTGTTATTACCATTGCCGTTTATCATTGCTCCTACATTTTCTTAATCATGTTTCTTGATTCTCTAGCGTCTTCGTTCTTAAAATCGGTTGCTTATTTCTAATAAGGTTTTTTAAATTCAAATTATTTTCTAGACATATAATAATACAACCGTTTGTGCCCTTCGACGTACATTTCAAAACACAAAATCATGGCAAAGCGTTTCCAAAAACCGGTGATTCCATAGTCTTGCTCTCGTGTTCTCGTTCCCATAGGCGACTCCGTAGTGTGGATTACTCAAAGGGCTCAGATTTTCCGGTCCTCCCACTGCCTTCCTTTCAGTTAGGACTCAACAGGGGTTCTGCAGCTCGGGCAGTTCGGATGGGAAGCGAGCCACGGGACGAGGCATTTGGAGTGGTACTTGTGGGTGCAATTCAACTCCATCACTTGTTGCTCAGCCCCAAAATCTTCCAAGCACACGGCACAAACGTCCCCTTTCGATGAATTGCTTTTGTTGCTATGCAACTTCCATAGACTCCTAGGTAGTATTTTACTAACCAAGTTCGAAGAACTATCTTTGGCACGAGGTGTTTGTCGCGCGCCTTTACCTTCATTTGCTTGAACTTTGGTCTGCCTGTTATTAAGACCACACAGCATTTTCTGATTGCTTGACCACCGTGTGAGCACACTTAAGCAGTGTAAGTATTTGTTAGATTGCAGCTTTTAAATTCAATTATTTATTTATATTTTTTTAATTTTATTTTACTGTTTCTAAGCTTTGTAAGCTGAGCTTTTTGTGGCCTAAAAGTTACAAGTTTGGAGCTGAGTACGTTAATTTTGTCTAATATTAGTAAATGGAAGGAAAATTTGATAGGATCCCCTAAAATAAGAATTAGAATGAACAATTATATCTTATATTTAAAAGGTATCAATCTAAGCTCATCTAACACCACCTCTGTCCACGAATAATAATTCGAATCCCTAAAAATAATTATTCAAATTTGACTTTAGTATCTTTAATTATTACAAAATATAAGACACTGCTATCATCATAATTGTTAGAGAGAGAAATAAAACAAAAATTATTAGTATTAGATTTGACATTTTCTATTTAATTCAAAATATAAAAAGTTGCTTTTTGACTCAACAACTTAAGACTTTGCGCAAATGAAAACGGGACAATTATTACCAATTAAAACTTTGTGACAAATGAAAATAAAAAATAATTATTTTTGGACGGAAAAAGTATTGAACACTATCAGGTGCCCAAGTTGGAGAATTTGCTAAAATTTAAACTTCAAAAATTAGACTAGCTACTCATTTGAATCTTCCGGATTTTCCACTAGATTATGATTGCCCAAAATGTGAAATAAAGATTTACTAAGCATATATATGTGACTTTCATAGGATTAAATTTTTTATACATTGTACAAATTGCTACACAACACATATTCATACTTGGTGGTTACAATTCGTAAATCGACAGTGTATAGAAACATAGAATTATTTTCATAGCTTAATTCCTTGATTGCAGGAAAAAGAGAACAATTTTTCATTTCAAGAAAACGGAGAAACCTGGAGTGCCGAAAGTAGCCAAGCTTCTCCTTGAGATGCCGCCGAGCCCTCAGAGCAGCCTCATCCATGGCTCCCTCATCCCCCGCCCCCGCCGACAGAGGCAGTGGTGGCTCAGCCGAAGACCGGTAAAACCGGTGGTGGCGGTGGGCGGAGCGAATACTGTCCTCGTGAAGGCGCTGCAAACCCGCCCTTATTCTCCGATGCATCTCGACTCCGGGCATCTTTTTTCAATATAACATATATATATATATATATATCTAACTAAAATTCAAGCCTTGAGGTGAATAGTTGGAGTTATAAATTGTGTGATCCGTTAGGATTGTATGGTTAGTTTCTAAGAAAATTAGAGGAAGTTTCTTAGGAAGGTACCAAAAAATCAACAACTCTTGAATTCATACATTCAATTTATAATGAGTAAAAGTCGCGACTTTTGTAGCCATCTAGCATGTGCGATAGTGGGGATTGACCATGAGGTCACTGCGTACAAATATAAAATTCATAGAAATAGCTAAACATACATTAAAAAATAAAAATTTATTTGATAAATATAATATTAAAATTATAAATAAAAAATTTTAAAATTTTTATCCAAAAAAATTATGAGATTAATTTTAACTCTTCCTAGCAAATTACTAAATCCCTAAGTGGCGTGGGGCACCATTATCTTCGGACTTTCTTGTGGTGATAATAATCCGAATTTTTGCCTTGGTAGTGGAGTTATTTGCATTGGCCATCTCAAAATTTTCAAATTTAAAAAAAAAAATAAAAAATATATATATATATATATATATATATGTAATTAAATTGTGTAATTATACAAAATTTGATAATGTGATTATGGTGTACGGTATAATTATTTTTTTATCAACAAAAATAGAATCTTACATTTAAATTTACAAAATTATTTACGTAATTTTTTATTATAAAATTTTATTTTTGTGGTTAAAATTTTGTTTTCCAATATTACAATACTTTTTAACAGTGTTAAACACACCTCTTTCACATCACGTGAACCTTTGGGATTGAGATCCCTGGTTTAAATTTCTGTGTGCGCCGGGGATTATTTCTTTTATCATCTTTTTTTAGTGCCATTTTTTAACTTTTGTGGCACAATTTTTTTTTTTTTTCTATCATCTTTATTTTGCGACTTCTTCTAACTTTTGTCAGCGTATATATTATCTTTTTTTAGTGATTCGTTTGAATCCCACTAAAATTAACTCCCGTAGTTGTCATTTTTAAAAATAGAAAATAGTATACATGATACTAAACCATAAAAGTGTTATTAGAAATATGCGAGAAAGAAAAAGTAAGATTTTTATTGAAAGATGAAAAAATGGTTTATGAGTATAATTCAAACTGATAAGATATACAATGCAATTACAAAGCCAGATATATAAATTTCTATAATAGTTCTAGTAATGCTATCGACTATATTATACATATTATAAAAAGTGATTAAACATTAGTTTTTTCTTATGTTTGCAAATTCTCTAGTAAAATAAAGAATCGCAATTGAATTTTCGGTACAAATTTCAAAAACGAAAAATTTAAGCATCGAAAACAGGATAGGCCAGATACCGGTATTGGTGAAACCAAACAAACTTGTGCTGTTCTCGTACCCATAGATGGATCACTTGATTTGTAAATATGTATTACTTTGCTACTAAATAGCAATCCAAGGTAGATCATTTTTCACTAAATGGAATTAGGTCATCAAAATTTTCCGTCCTAATATTTGTAGTGCTTCTATTCTCGTCCTGCTCGTGATTTTACGCCCATTTCTGTATATAGGGATGTCAATTAAATTGGTTTAGAGATCTCAATCCAAAATAAATTCAAACCAAATATTTGATTTGATTTAGGATTGGATTAAAAATAAACTTGGATTGAATTTGGATCAAATTCTAAATTTAATATTTGGATTTTGGTTTGAATTGGATTGGTTTGGTTTAGATTAATTTGATTTTTTATTTAGATTGGATCCAATACACATTTGATACCAATTTTCTCTCTCTATTTGCGGTGGCTGTTTTCGCAACAGAATATATTTTCTCTCCCTGGCTGCTGTAGCAAGAGAATATTTTCTCTCTAAAAAAAGTAGAATTGTAAATTTGATTCAACTATGAGTTTGCTACGCAACTAAGATTTCTTATAAATTTTAGAATCAAATTTTTAGTGGAAAATATTTTATTTATACTTTTAAAATTCAGTGTAAATATTTATTTATCTAATTTCAACCCGTTCATAAATTTAGTACTTAATAATTACCCTGCCTAGAAATGGACCCCCTAAATTTATTTACACGTAATTGGGATAGGCTAAGTTTATTATTTTTGGTGCATTCCTCACTATATTAATGTGCCTACCAGACAATTGAGAATGTGTTGCAACGACACATAAGTAGTGTACACTTCTAGTTAGCAGCACATAGATCATATATATATATATATATATATTATATCAAGATATTAAAAAAATTATTAAACAAGCGTACTTTGTATTCAAAAGATAAATGGACTAAGTTGGTTTGAGTAATAGTTTGGTTTATTTGGGTTTTGGATTGGTATAGAAACATTTTAAATTTGGTTTGGTTTGGATTTAAATTAAATTACTTGATTATCGATTTAATGTGATTTAGGTTTAACCAATTGTTATCTTGAAAGAGCTTTTCTAAGAATAGTTTTTTTTTTCCTTGTTATTGCTCCAAACTCCATATATTTGGCAGTGAGTTAGGCATGGAAACTTTTTCAAATCAATAAAAGAGGAAGGGTAAATTACACTTTTTTTTCCCATAAGGTGTCTAAATGTTTTTGAATACTCTGTGTTATCTACAATTATATTTTCACCCAAGTCACAATATAAGCTTGACTTACATGTGAAAAGACCAAGTTAACTCTCACTTTCTTGGCATATTTTATTCATTTTTAAGCTAATAATTATAAAAATTAGATAAAGATCATCATATCCTAAGAAAAAAAAATTATTTATACATATTTATGCAATCTAGTTTTTAAGAAACTAAAAAGGAGTATTTTGATAATCTAAAGGTCATTCGAGGTATTCAAGCTCTTTCATTTTTCCTCCAATTTCTGGAGTAAAACGTTGCGAATATATAAACCTCATGATGGAAATGCAATTTCATAGTGCACGAGGGGGTATTATGGAATTGTTAGAAACCTCGTGGGGGCAAAGTGTAACCCAATTTATTTCTCAACACATTTGTTGAAAACAAGGATAGACTAAAAACTTAAAACAATGAAATTTGCCAACACAAACGAAACTTAATGAAACATGGAGGTTCCACTCGGTCAATGCAAGTTATGAAATTGCATTTCCATCCGCAAGGGTGTAAGCGAGCCGAGCCGAGATTGTGGGCTATGTACCCTAGCTCGAGCTCGGACTCAAGATCATGACGAGCCGACTTGCTAAACTCTAGCTCGGACTCGGGCTCGTGTGGGCTTGGCTCGCTGGTAGTTCAAAATATTTAAAAATATTATTATACTAATAGGCCTTCAGCTAAATGCCCCATAATCAGGCCCAATGGTATTGTCATCCCCTCACGCACATGTTTACAAATAAGAGGACTGAGAAAATTTTGAAATTACTTTATTGATTTGGGACAAATTCCGAGGTCCTAACAACCAATTTAACAAACGTGACAAACAATTAAATTTATCTAACTACTCAATGAAAAAAAAAATATTAACTCCATCAAATATTTCATACACTTTTTTATTTTAAATTTATCATTCATCTTGTTTATTTGTTACAAAAATTATCATACCCAAAATTATAAATTAATTACATTTAACTTCTATATTTTTTTTTTGTTCAAAGATAATAGTCTAACTTTAAAGATTTTATTGATAATTATAAAAAAAATAAACTTTAAGCAATTTAAATAAAAATATCAAAATATAAGGAATTATAACTTACAACTGTTCATATATCTACTAACCTTAAAAAAAATATGTAAATATCATATTAATTCTCAAAAGTACAAATTAATATTACGAGTTTAGGGAGATAACTCAAAATTTCTATACTATGTATACTTAAATTTTTGATAAATAATAATTGAAAATTTTTATTTTTATTTAAAATTATTCGAAATGATTTTAATTTTTATTCTTATGTTAGTATTTAATATATCGTTAAATAATACTGCATTCATTCCTTTTTAATTATCACTTTAGGTTAGAACATATAAATTAATGAAATCATTAATTGGCCTCAATTGTAGAGAAAATAAATAATATTTTACTTTACTACTCTTCGTTAAATAGTCAAAATATATCACTACAATCTATTAATAGGGGTAAAAGTAGAAAAAAAAATTATTTCTTTTTTAAATGGACACTTTAAAAGAAATAGAAAAAATTTATAATATGACAATTAGAAAGGAATTGAGAGAATAAAATTATAAATTACGTGCAAAGCATGTGTTCCTCTACTAGTATTTATAAGTATGCATATATATATATATATATGAATGTATACACAAGCCAAGCTCTAGAGTCTAACGAGCATAATGAGACAAAGCTCTAGTTATGCTTTTTTAATAAACGAGCTATAAAATTTAGCTCTTGATCACCTTTTTCATCAAACGAGTCCGAATTAGAACTAAACCATTAACGAGCTGTTTCTGAACTGCTCACAAATGACTTTTATTTAAGTGATTATTTGGCTTTGGGCACACAAATAAAGGAAATAATTGGTGAAAAAATATGAACTAAAATCCCCTTATTAATACATTTGCATTATGAGTAATTGGGTGTCTTTGGAAAATACAAAAATAATTAATAAAATTGCTAATTTAGGTAATTTATCATTTTTTACTCTCCAAATTATGAAAATGTCACTTATTTAGGATTTTTTTTATTTAAAAAATATTTTAAAAAGAACGTTGGGAGCAATATTCATAGTTCCTATTTTATGAGCCTCGGTTACACTATTATGCTTGTTCGAGGGAAGTATTTTTTTAAATAAAATCAATATTTTAACAACAAAAACAACATCACATTGATTCTCTTTATATATATATATATGTGTGATATTTTATTAGGTTTGTGTTTTAACTTTATAATTTAGAGCTGCTGGTGGGATTGTTCTCCACTTTTAAGCCATTTATATTTAGGAAATTAGTATTTCGGATGTTAAAATTAAGGGAAGAGATACATAAACTGATAAGTCTAACGCATCCGCCACTTCACCAATTTTTATCATACGTGTACTAGGCAAATCAGCTATATAAATACATAATGCCGAATGTCGGATCCATTTTTTTTTTTTTGCTATTCCAATTATCTCCACAAATGACATTAGTATTTTCGGGCAAACGTAAAGTTGGTATATCATAAAATTTGACAAATTTATATATGAATCCCAACAATTTCCTGAGTGGTCGTGGCGTCCTGCTCTTACCAACTTAGTCAATCTAAATACACACACATACTCACACACGCAAGGACAAGCACAATTTAGTTTGAGGGCATATTTTGTTGAATCTTATAACATTCAGTTTATTAGATTTTTTACTTAAAAGTTTAACAATATTTAGCTGCTCAGTTTATACTTAATCATTTTAAATGATGAAGTGGTTTGACGAGTTTGTTGGTTAGAGATAGTAAGTGGCCTTGTCGTGATTGGGAGTGCTATACTATGTTTGTAGGAATCGTTAGATAGGTGTCCTTTGTGTTATCATAATGGAGAATTGTTTTAAAGCTCATGATTGGTCATGTTACTGTAGTCGTGGTTGTCATCTGGTCGGTAGGGATTGCTTTTGTTTGAAATCTCAGGATTGAATGAATTGATTGGTAATAGGATAAACTTTTTTGAGAGATTAGGTAGAAAAAGCGATTGTCGTGTTGCCGTAAATCTGATGCCATATGGACATTGAGGGGACATCGTATTATCCGTGATAGGAGGTCATAGCGAGCCGTTAATTGGTAATTAATGATGTAGTGTTGGAAAAGTGATGAGGATGGAGATAGATATATAACTTTTGATAGGAAAATATTGTGATTAGTTACAAGGTTTTGTTGGTGAGGGTAAAATATGAATTTCGAGATAGGAGTGTGGATATGATAAAAGACTATGAACAAGCTGAGAACTAGGACAAACTTGTATTTTCCCGAATAGTTAGTTATGGAAAAGTGTAGAAAGTGTGGGGTAGTAAGAAGAAAGTATTGGGTAATTGTAGTTATTGTGTTGAGTAACCTAAGTGATTGAGAGAATAAGTTGTGTAATGTGATAGATCGAATTGCGATATGCTATACGTGTGGAGATTACATGAGAGCTATATGATTGAGTATTGTGTGAGTATTTAGAAAATACTTGGTTGGATGTTGGATAGCAAAAACTTTTTAGAGATGAGAAATTACTAAAATGTCCAAGGTTGAAAAGTATGAGAAATGTGAAAGAGTATATGATGTGAAGACAAAGTGTCAAAACTTTGGAAATGTTGGTGACGAGGTGGAGAGTTGGCCTATATGCAGAGTTAGTATTTTGACGATGGCCGATAGAGTAATGGGAGATAAAATATTGAGTAGTAGTATCAAACATGTACCGAGTAGGAGTCGTTAATGTTAGCGATCTGGATCTGTCTTAGAAATCTTGTATGAGGTTTAAAGATAGAACTGTTAACCTTATGGGGTCTTGTGTTTAGTAGTGTACTTGACTACTAGATGCAAGATGATAGCGTAAATGATGAATTGAGATAGAATAGTGGAAGTATATGTGGTATGAATACTTTGCAGATGACTGAAATATCATATTTGGCAAGATAGGTTGTTTCTAGTTGGTGATTTGAATTACTAAATAATTTTTTTTTTTTGTTTTGAATGGCAGGGTGTTTATTAAGAGTGTCAGTTAGATGTCGTAGGTGGTCTTGTTGTGGATGAATACTTCATACCAGGTTGGTAGAGTGTTGGTTGGATTTCGAGGGTGGTTTTAGTTTAATGTTTAGAATCTATGCTATAAAAATTGTCTATTAGAAGCAATATAAGGATTTGTCAGGGTGAAATTTGTTTGGAAGAATCAATATTAGCCGGTTTAGTTGACCTTAATCTAGATAGTGGAACCGTTTTGGAATTCCCTTGGGTAAATAAAAAGGGGGTAATTTGTTGTATCATCGCTACCAAAGGCCAAAATGGCATTGAGATGGAATCGGGTTATCATTGATATGGGAATGTATAATTCAATTGTAGAAGTTACTCATATATTCATTGTTACAGTTTGGTGGTATGTAGATGCATGAAATTCATAGGTTGTCGTGATGAGTAAAGCATGGTTGGAAGTTATTATGGTGAGTTCGAAATAGACTTTGAAACTATCGCTGTGTATGGTAGAAACTTCAGGGACGAAATTAATTTTTTTCGGGGGGAGAACTGTAAGGCTTCTATAAAATTAAGGACTAAGGATGTAATAAAATAGAAGTGGAACGGAAGATAATATATTCTTGCAATTCCATGTTCTCTCTTTTATTACTTACGTTCAATATTTTCAACAATATAGAAAGGAGAAGAGAGATGTGAGAATAGAGTCTTTAGGAAAACCGATTCGATCCGAAAGAAGAAACATCCCACTCCACAATCTAAAGGCATATTCGGAACCCGCTCTTTATTCTTGTTGTTTTGAGGTTCGTGTTGGATTGAGAAGTTTGAGGGTGAAGTAACCTAGGGTTCGTATATGAGCTTTCTGAGGGAATCTTTTGCTTTCGTATAAGGTACATGGCGGGAATGAGTCAAATTCAATTGAAATATAGTACCCACTTTTATAGAAAAATTGTGGTTTTCGAAGCAGTTTTCGCCATCACTGGGATTGCAATAAAAGCAATCGTTTGGACATGGTCTGGGTCCGTTCGAACGATAGTGCCGTTAGAATGACAAGTCTTGTCAATTAGAACGGTAAGGCCGTTAGGACTGTAGAATTTGGCCGTTCTAATAGCTTGCTGCTAAATGACCTATATTGTTGTTGTTTTATTTGCAATAGAATTTCAAAATAATCACATATATTCTTGATGAAACATTAGTAGATGGTCGTTATCGACATTTTATGGCTAAGTATATGCTAGAAACACTTGATAGATAAAATGAATGTAAGTGAAGTTTAAGATGAAATAAAACATGTTAGTTGATGATAACCTATTTGAATGTCTCACGTGTTATTTAGAACGTATGCAGGGCTATTGTAGATTTAGGGAGTAAGCTTGGTTACTCTATAGTTGTTGTTTCGACTCTTTGATCTTGTGAGTAAGCTTGGTTACTCCAAGTATATATGACATATATTGACACAAAGAGGAATGTTATTCTGTGGTGGTTGTTAACCTTTTTGCAAGTAAGCTTGG
>MKEJ01067181.1:0-17861 GCA_001753735.1 Embelia ribes | reverse complement strand
ATTGTATATTGTAAACAGGTTGTTTACATTATGATGCAGTTATGTATCTATTTTATTTTCATTTCATGGCAGTTGTTGGTTATTTTGTTTTTGGTTGTTGTGGATTGTTGTAGATGTGTGTAGATAAGCTATTGGCGGGTATGCGATGATTTTATATTTAAGTTGGCTATTGATATTGTTATTGTTAAGATACTTTGCTTCTTTTATGTTCACGTCCCCATGGTCTTAGATTTTGGGACTCAACCCTGGGATCTCGGATTTCAGGGCATGACAGGAGATTATAAAATTAGGAATGAATCAAAACTGAATAATTTGATAATGTTAGCCCTTCGCGACATATTCAATAAAAACCGGAATTAGGATTCGCAACAGTTGGAACATTGTGTCACCTTCAACAGTGGAAGATTGATCACCGTTCAAATAAATTACACAACTACCTTTAGAGAATCTTGAAAACAATTATATGAAATTTGGATAATGTTTTCAGCATCAATAAATATATAAATTTATAAATTTTCTCGAAAATGATAGAGAAGTTTAAAAGAAAAAATCAGGACATCCAAATATAGTCCTATCTATATCCTCCCTGCTCTAAAAAGGAGATTCTACCTAAATTGTTTCATTCCTTTTCACTTCCAAAATTGCACTAATTCAAGGACCAAAATTACAACTCAGTAAATGGAAAAAATTCACTACACCATGTCTAAAATGGTAAATAATTAGGCTTTTATACAAAACTTATGCGACCATTACCTAAAAAAAATTAATTAATCGTTAATGACATATACATGATCTTCCACCACCCTCACTGATAGAAACGGTAGAACTTGAAGGAGCAAATTCTTGGCACTGCTTGTGTGTTCATTTTTTATCATCTAATCAAAATGCATTGAAAACTTTAGAACTCGGAGAGTCAATTGCTTTGCCGTTCTATTAGGCTTGATTTTAAGAAACAAATCCAATGTCTTCTTTACTCTAATCCACTAATTTCTTTTGTGGTTCATTGCTCTAAATTTATCTAGATTCTGCCCTCATCGTATATGTAAGAATCTCTTACTCTTCATTTGTGGCTTGTAATTAGGATAAAGAAATCCATAAAAATTGATTGGAGAAACTTGACCGTTCTCATCCATAGTAAGATACATTTTCTTGTCACTTTTTTCATTGCCTTGTCAATGTTTCAAAATCTTTTGATATTTTTAATGTTATTGATGATTTTGAAAAGTTAAAGGTCTTGTATAGGTAATCTTTCATTTTAAACATATATTTATTTTTACATCTAGGACTCCTACTTGAAAATGGTAATATCTTTCATCTATTTAATCACTCAAGTATTTCACTATTTTTAAGATTATAAGTAGTTTGAAAATTAATGTTATATTCGTTTGGGGAAGTTTTTACCATGAACTTACTTTTCCAATTGCAACAACAATCTCCATATGGGTAGGCAAAATTTAAAATGTATATGTCATATTGTCGATTCTCATAAGTTGAAGGTTTTCCAAGAGTTAGTTAAATCTTTACCACATATATGTTTAAATTTCTTTTAGTATAATTTTGATTCTTACTATTATGATATACATTTATTTTTGGTTTTCTATTTCTCAATTTTTGTAATTTATTAAAATAGTGAACACGAAGCAGAATAACAATCAAATGCATGTCGTTGGAGAACATTTAGTCAAGACGGGTAACGCGTACAATATCATACAAGGTGATTAGCTATTGTTGTATCTTTTTTGAATTGTGCATTTTGTACTCTTTTCTATTTATTTTTTTTTTTATATCATGTATGTTACCATATTCATGTAAGAGTTTATAACAAATTGGTTAAAAGAACAAGTTTGAAAGAAATCCACGTCCATTGCACGTGTTTCCTCGCTAGTTTGCTAAAAAGAAAATTCTCGTGACTCGAAATTTAAGATGATGATATTTTAATATCTTTCATGGTTGTATATTAATAAGGAACACATGAGCTGCACTTGAATATTTACTATATAATCAAAAGGATTCATGTAGCTTCTTTTTATAGAGCAGAAACAAGTAATATATACCCATATAATATTTCATCAAAAGACAAAAATACCTTCACATTTGTGTGCCCCGTGAATGATTGCAGAGGATAATCAATAACTTGGGATGTACATGCTGATAAATCCCATAGCTTCAACGTGTTATCGGTTGATGCAGAAACAAGATTCGTCGAATCTATGAACTTCACGTAACTCACAGTTTTGTTGTGTCCAACCAATGTGCAAAGTGGTGCTCTCAAGTTACGAAGATCATAGTAGTAAGTTCTATGATCGGCCGAACCAAATGCAAGTGAACGACCAGAATCAGCAGGAAACTGAACACAGCATACGTTTGCCTTCGTTTTGATTGTAGCAATACTAGCTCCCTGCAGTGCCAACCCAAGTAAGAGAAATAACTTATTAAACTTCCAGGATTAACGGCTTTGTTTGGTCGCATCTTATAAGTAAAAGAGTACATTTTTTCTCAAGTAAAGAGTGACATACTTGAAGAATCATGCTCAAATAAGCCACCTTTTATGTCACTTACAAAGTGTTACTACTTAAAAGTACCACTACAATACTAAGGACGGAATCAATAAAACTTTTGAAACTCCATTATTTTTAAGTTACTACTACATTTTTCATGAATAAAAAAAGTTATCGAAACAGTAAAAATACATTTTGAGAACCTATCAGCCAGATTCTTTTCCTGCAACCTTTCTATTTTCAGAACCAGAAATCAACTCTCAAACCATAAGCAAATACAGGTTTAGGAGCTTGCATATAAGATAGCCGGCCAAATAACTTTTCTCTAAAGGTAAAATGCAAAAAACCACTGCGTGCTGTGTATCATTTTCTAAATAGCCACCTTGTACTATTGACTTCCTGCAATTGACCACCATGTACTAGCAAACTTTATCAACCGACCACCATAAATTATAATTTTTTCAACTGACCACCACTCACCTTCTATTCTCATTAAAATAACTAATCGAAAACATCCGCTTATCTTACTCACTTTAATCATTATTTGAATATAATTCAACCTCCATGCTTACTAAAATACTATTCCAAGCTAGCTTTCTTGGGAGCTTGGGTTAGTGTTCCGTGAGCTTCAGGACACCGTACAGGTTGACATAAATGAAAATTGTTGGTAACATCATGTGGATAGCATTTGCAAGCCTCTATGTCAAGTATTTTGAATGAGATTGACGAATATGGTCAATCGAAAATTGGATATTACATGGTGGTCAATTACAAAAAGTCAAAGTATTTGCTATTAAAATGACCTAGATTTTACTGTGGTTTTTTACTCTTTACCTAATAGACAAAATATTCAAATCTGTACTTATAAGCATACAACCAAACAAAGCCTAAATCTACACAGCTGTTATAACTAGATGACTCAGTACGTTTAGTTTCAAAGCTGACATCCACCAAGTGCAAAAATAATATTGCCTGATTGATACTCCAGAGCTTGACAGAACCATCGTCACTCCCGCTGGCCATCATCGTTGGATCCGCCATTGAGAAGTCGACAGACCACACTCGCCTTTCATGCTCTTTCATTTCCATAAATACTTGACCTCTTATAGCATCCCATACCTGGAGGAGTTAATCAAATTAGCTTAGCAGCTCATAGAAATATTATCTGTTGATTAAGGTGATGTTTAGTGCAACTAAGTTCTCCTTTCACAAATAAATTAGTTATTTGATGAGAAAAATGGAAGAAATTCCTAACAAAGTCGAGGACCTAGAAGATAAATTACGAAATCTACATATAATAACTTCTCAAGAGACTTCTAGACAATCATCGTAATAATTTCACAATGAATCCATCTTCCTAGTGTATCGTCTCATCCTCTTATATGTGCATATAAATGGCAGATGTAATCATATAAGATAAATGAATATTATTGTAATTGTAATAATATCTAGGCACTTTCGGAATCTACCCGTAAAGCTTTCTTTACATAATCCCTTTCATCAAATCTGAATTCTAGAAATTAAGCAAAGTATAAAAGATTCAAGTGTCAGATACCTGCACCACTCCTTCAAAATTACTTGATGCAATCTGGCTCTTAATATAACCATTCCAACATATGCTACTCAGTTTTGACCTACTTGCCAGTTCAACCACAGGGTAATGGATATCACAATCGTCGTTTAACACTGTATTGTACTCAAATACTTTGATTTTCTTATTCACACCAGCCGTTGCGAAAAATTCTCCATCTCGATCAAAGCCTAGAGAACAAACTAGGTTGGAAGAATTTAAAAGATCCCCTTGTCTTAAGTCGGCCTTCACTTTCACTTTACCGAAGGACAGATATTTACACAACCCTTCCAGAAACGAATTTATCCACATGCTTTGTCTCGATTCACTAAAACGATCTTTCAAGGAAAAATTATTGACCGAGCTTCTTTCTGTCGCAACTACTGACCCTCTGCCTTCACTACTCATATGAGAATGTCGGGTTGAAGATTTCCCAGGTGGCCTTACAGCCCTTTGTCTCGTCAAAAAGTAAGCTGACTCTAACTTCTTAAAGTTCTTCATCAACCTAAAACTTTTCAAGGCCATAATACCTTGATTTTCAGTATGTTCTTCTAAGCTCCGACTTTCAAGTGCATGATCACTGGATTCTGCTGAAATACGATTTTGACGCACTGGTCTATATCGTTTTCTCGATCCTGCGCAACCAGTTTCTTCATTTTCAACAACTTCAGTGGAATGGAGACCAGAAGCAGAATCACTGCCCGATTTTCCTTTTTGGAAAAGGACTGATTGCTGCTTTCTAGCTTCTTCTATATCAGAAGACAAAAAGGAAACAGTGTCTTGCAAATTGTCTGCAGCTTCCTGTTTCTTTTGTTGAATAAGTGAAAGAAACTCTAGCAATAGCTCCTGTTCATCTATTCTTTCGCTTAGCTCAATTGCTGCCTCCCGTTCCTCCATTCCGTCTCTTGGTTCATTCAAAAACTCACTTTGCAATAATTCACTGCCATGGAAGACATGAAAGAGTGAGAGCAAGTAAAACATGCATAAAGCGGACCAAACAATGAAAAGGCACCACTTGGACTAGACAGTAAAAGTTGAAGCAAACAAAAATTTTACAACAATTTCGGGCAGAATGAAGATTGCAATAAGGTACTTAAATATGCATGAGACCAGCTCTATAGAACCGTGTCATCATTACTCGACACTTTCTACACAGGAAGCATGTACACTCCAAAATAGGTACCGCATCCGTGTCCTATCGAACACATGCAGACTCTTAGAAATATGTCTACGACACGCCACGTGGCAAGTCCGAAATGTCAATTAATTATTCAAATTCTAGACACGAGATGGACATGTCATGGACACGCCATGGACATGGCTAGATCATTTTGCAACTTTTTCCTCCTTGGGGGTGAATTTTTTTTTTCACTTGGTCATATATTTTGGTAGTTCTAGCAATCGCGAATTAATAATTGCTTCTCTTGTTGCATGACATGTTTTTGGGTCTTTTGATAATTGATACTTGCTAGTAAGGTATACTAGATTATAACGAAATGCAATTGTTTAGTTGTCTTTTGAGCCAACAACCAATACAAAACTTGCCGAATCCCTGCCGTGTCCGTGTCTAGAATGTTTTGAAAATTGCCGAATCCGTGTCCGCACCCGTGTCTGTATCTGTACCCGTGTCTGTATCTGTACCCGTGTCTGTATCAGTGCTTCTTGGTCAATAGTAAAAGCCATGACCTAATATTGCTTGATTGAACTTGGCTAAAGATGTGAACACGTATTAATTTATTCTCTCTTAATTCTTTCCTGAACACTGAATTTTTTTATGTCTCAAATTTTCAGGCTGCTATTAGTGGACTCCAAAATCAACCTATTATCAATGCTGTAATAGATGGGGATGACATCATATATAGAGACTACATTGATATTAGTATAGCTGTTGGTACTCCTAAGGTTTGTCGACTATTCTTTGATTTATTATTATCTCCCTGTGTTATTAAACGAAACCTTTGATCAACCCAACTATCTCTTTAGACTCTTAACTTGATAGAATACGGAGTGTGTTCTTATTAACCTGACCTATCTCAAATTAGCATGGATGCAGACTAATTAAAGTTTTAACAGAAGATTATTAATTTTAATCTTTATTGAGTTTATCCATGTTACTTTAGATCTGTGTTCTAAGAACATATTTGGGTCGTTCGAGTAGGTCCAGTCAAATCTGATCTGGAAATTGTAATAATGAATCTAAGTGTTTAAAGCTCGTACCATCAGTTTCTGTTGAAGATGGTTGTTGGAACATTGCTTGCTTTCAAAGAGAATGAGCATTTCATGAAGTTGTCTTTTTTATTCACCACCACAGGGGAAAATTTGAACAGAAATGTATTAACCAGGATACTTTGTTGGCACATCTTTACAACTTTGAACATGACCTGTGCATCTCTATTTTCGCTCAATATCGCTTCCTATTGATCATTGGAAACGAATACTTTAGCTTGCACTGTTAATATTTTATATAGTGGTAATACGTTTTCTGAAGGAACATTCTTAGTGCTTGGTACTAACATTTTGGTACGTCTAAGTAGAATGCTATATTACTACTATTCTATAGAATGAAAAAACTGTATATTCTTCCACATTTTGGATACAATTTTCACTTTCATCCTGCTTGTTATCGTGGTTTCTCGTTGGGGGTCTACTTACCCTGTATCTCCCTTTCCAGGGTCTTGTCGTCCCTGTTCTCCGAAATGCTGAGAACATGAATTTCGCTGAGATTGAAAAGGAGATAAATACTCTTGCGAAGAAGGCAGTTAATGGAACTTTGTCAATTGACGAAATGGCTGGAGGTTCATTCACAATCTCCAACGGCGGTGTTTATGGAAGCCTATTGAGTACACCTATTATCAACCCCCCTCAGGTACCATTTTAACCAGCAAACCTTTTTCCAATCTTTTTGAAATATTCTAGCACTTTTTTAACTGAATATTTGATTGTTGGGCTCCGAGTCTTACACGTTGAACTTTTTTGACAGTCTGCAATACTGGGTATGCATTCTATAGTGAGCCGTCCTATGGTTGTTGGAGGAAACATTGTTCCAAGGCCAATGATGTACATTGCACTGACATACGATCATCGGCTTATTGATGGGAGAGAGGCTGTCTTTTTCCTTCGTCGTATCAAGGATGTAGTGGAGGATCCTCGCAGGTTGCTTCTTGATATATGATTTTCATCAGTGCCCGTGTCTGATTACGTGATCTGCAGGTATACATGGGACTTGATACATTAAAATTTTTGTAATCTTGAATAAACAAGGAGTTGGAAAGTTTGTACTTTGTGTCCATTCTCCTCGTTAGCAAGTTCTTCAGTTGCGGCTACCCAAGTTTATTGGAGAGTTATCTTGTTGCAAACAATTTTTGTCAAGTTTTCATAGGAATCTTCTATCTAGTTCATACTGCAATTTTTGTGCTTTTAATCTAGTCGAAGAGATTCGACTTAGCCCTTAGCTTATTTGGGTTGTATTTTTGGATGATACTTCGTATAATATTGCTATTCTTCATAGATTCGGTTCTCTTATTGTATCTAAAAAAATATTATTACATTAGCTGCGTTGCATATTCGCCTCAAAGGCAAATTCATTCTAGAAGTGGAACCATTGCGTTTTTGTGAAACTGTATATGGTGAACCAAGAGGAGCTTGATTTGGTCCCCAGAGATTAATATTTTCATATATAAGAGCATTCATGGTGCGTGTAGTGCAAAGATTTCGTGAAGGAAAATGTGAAAAGATTAATATGGCACAAGAATTTCTTTGAGGAAAATATGGTTGAAAAAAAATATTATATTTGAATTAATGATTTTTGTGAATGGATTTTTTAGTGAACAAAGAGGGACTTATTTGAGTTCCTGTCTCATTGAATGGAAACATGCTCTCTCCAGCATCCATTCTTGCTGATCTAAACAAAATTGGCGCAAACATGGAATAGGTCGTGTCGACATGATGGAGACCTGAATCCATGGTGTGTACGAAACTCCAGGTGGGACCATGCCGTGTGCGAAACTCCTGGTGGGACCATCCTCTCTGGTGCAATACACACAGTTTAATCCCCCACCTTTGATCATGATATCTAGCAAGACTAAGACTACCTTGCCAAGATCTCGCTTACAAAGGTAAGTGGTTTGACCGTCTTCACAAATTTTTAGATGCTACCAACGTGATATTCTCAAAGAAGAATACTGGAATCGTAACTGTCAAATTATACGAAGGCATGGTTAGTATCACCGCGCCAAAGAGATGCTATAGCTTATACAGGCAAGATATCTTGTCGCTTGAGGGTGGAAATAGTATTCTTAATCTCACTCAAGATGTTTCTGATTGTGTTCCTGATCGCTAAATTTCGACGAGGCTAGTTTTGAACCGGAGCAGTGGATGGAGTTTTAATTTTCTTTTTAATATATTTTTTTTATTGAAATGAAAATTTATATGTTGGAGCACAAATTTTTAGTAGCACTTTTTGAAACTTTTAGGGGAGAGAAACGCAGGTGTCCGGCCCCCTATATTTGGTCAAATGGACGGATATTTGTCGGCCGAAAGAGCTAGCTGGACTTGGAGTCATGACCCATCAACGTTAAATGAGTCTGAGAAATATAAATGTTTTGGAAGCTTTAAAATTAAACCACCCTAATAGTCTATTTGCCTCAGTTGTATGCACTAAATTAAAACCATACTTTGGCAAACACCTAGATAAATTCGACGATAATTCTCTCATTTTTGTAAAGGTATCTTGCGGGCAGAATGTTAAGAATGTTTGTTGGGTTCCAAGTCCTCGGTCAACACTCCTTTTCTGATCTTATCAATGGCTCCTAGAGGAACAGCTCGCAAAGTATATACGCCGCAAACAAAGTACGCCATAAGCATATGACTAGATCTTCCTTTATTAGCATATGCTATGCGACTGTTTATAACAAGGAAGGATGCATCCCACTATAGGAAAATTTTTATTTGTAACGTAGCATCCGACTTTTTGTATGATTTGGTTTCCTTCGCCCAATTAGGCAATAAGCGTCGTAGATATGTGCCTAGCCCTTCGCTCTTTCAACTGCTACTGATGTAGAAGAAAAAAAAACTCATGGAGAAACAAATGCACTTGCTAAAGATTTAGAAAAGCAACTTGTTGCGAATCCCGTAAAAATGAAGAGATTGATTATAAGTGCATTCTAATATGCTATTGGTATATTTGTAAATAATTAATTTTGGCAAGGGCACTCTTGGTAAGCAAAATGGAGGAAAATTTTTCAGCCCGTCACACTTGTATGGTGTGTTTGGTACAAAGATTTATTGAAGTAAAATGTTACGGAAAAGAAACTATTATACTTGAATCAATGATTTTTTGTGAAAATATTTTTCTTTAATCACATTTTTTCTTGAAAAATATTTATACCAAATGGATCCTTGAAATAGCGTTAGATATGCATGTATATGCTCTTAAACGGGAAGAAAACTCCTTTGCTTCCCTGTAGAGTAACCAAGGCCCACAAATGAAAGCAAATTGTCGAGGATTATAAATCGAGGCCCGAGCCCAATAAGAGCCCGAGCTCGGCAATTTGAGAACGAGCTCTCGAGTTTGAGCTTGCTAGGCAAAGATCGTGACAAGCCGAGCTTGAGCCTAAGCCCGAACTAAAGTCAGAGTCTCATGATCACAGCCGAAAGAGTACCAAACTCGTCTCAGCTGGGCTCGGCAAGACATACTAAAATAGTGACGTGTAGACTTATTTGAGAAATTATTATATTTGGTCTTGTTGACTTCAACCTCCGTGAGCTCAAAATCTCTCTCTCTCTCTCTCTCCCAACACAGGAAGATGTACAGAACGAGGGGGTCAAGTTGGGCTTGCTGTCCGTACACCACAGACGCCGACGATGGCGTCATCGCCGACATGGCCGGTTCGATCCTGGCCGTAGAGCGTCTCCTGAACTACCGGTTCAGGGACAGGAAGCTTCTAGAAGACGCGCTGACCCACCCGTCGTGCGCCGAGTCGGAATCGTACCAGCGGCTCGAGTTCGTGGGCGACGCGGCTCTGGGGCTGGCCGTGACCAATTACGTGTACTTAGCGTACCCGGGGCTCGATCCCGGGCAGCTCTCGCTACTCCGAGCCGCTAATATTAGTACCGAGAAGCTCGCGCGTGTAGCGGTGAAGCACAGGCTCTATCGGTTCGTCCGACACAATGCCCTCGGACTCGACGACAAGGTAACATTTTACTCAATTTTTTACCTACATTATCTAATTGGATTTGATGTAACATATATACACGTATATATATGTATATAAAGTGAAATTTACGCATTTTGACTCCTAATTTGTAATTGAGGAATGCACGATCCTAACCTGCAGAAATATTCAAGTTAGGGTGTTTCTTGATCCGTTACTTATTTATATTTATGTATTAATAATAATTGGGAGGTGGGGGTGCTGGGGAGAGCGAGAGTTAATTTGCAGGGTGTATTCATCTGGTTAAATTAAGCCATTTGTATTTTGGTTTATTAGGGGTTTCTGTTCCATTTTTAGACTAGGGCTTGTTGGGTAGCAAAATTTACTAAAGAGATCTAGTATTTTTTTTCCTTCTGGATTTAGAAAAAAGTTGGATGCATAGAACTTAAAATTTTTGCTTTTTTAGGTTAAAAAACCAATTTTTTAGAAAAGAGAAAAGAAAGAATAGTTTGAGCCTAAAAGTTGAAATCAAACAAGCATTGCCTTGTTGATGAGGTAATGTTGTTATTATTATGATGTATTTGATTATTATAAAATTTATGGGAGTGGAATGAATTGGGGTTCTAAACTACAATAATGAGAATGGGATATTAGTTATTTATTATTTATGAGAATAAAATAGTTAGTATTCTTTTATTTAATTAATGAGCCTATGTGTTTAGGTTATTGTTAAACAAACTACTAGAGCTAGTATTTTTATTATTCAACCTTTGTAATAGTTTAATGGCTTATTATCTATTAATGAAATGAGAAAAATTTGAAATGGAGAGTGGTTAGTTTCTATTGCACGTTCTAACAGTATGAGTTAGATAAGTGTCTCGTGTACCATGGTCATGATATTGATCCCTAATTTAGGATCAATGTTTCGAGGCTTATAGTTTACAAATGAATTACCTAACTCATGTTGTTAGAACGAGCTATACAAGGTAAACACTATCTGTTTTAAACTTTTCTCATTTCATTTATGGATAAGAAAGACTAACTAATACAATGCTTAAATAGTAAAAAGGCTAGCGCTAATGAGCTTGCAATAATCTAGGCATATAGGCTTATTAAATACTTAATTAAACACTAATCAGATTATTCTTACATAAATTGGGATTTGATACGGTGATCCCTTGAGCTAGAGAGCCAGTTTTCATCCCAGTGCTATTTTTAAGTTTAGAGAATCTAGTGTACTCATTCCCTAAGTTCCAATCCCTAGTTTGTATTTTAGAGTTGTGAGGTGTAGAGCGTTAAAAATTTAGGGGCTTATGATAGATATGCCTATGGGAATGCCCTCAGGACACTCACCATTTACGTATTCTCTACCCTTTTAAATTAATCTCCATCCCTCTAAAAGGTTATAATATTATAGTGCTCTTTCCATTTCCCTTAAACTTGAAAATGGTACTGGTATCGATAGTAATTCCTTACCGGCACCGTATGTTAATTGAGGATTAAATAGTGTTCTAAACTACTGGTTGAGGTTTTTTGTGTTCAATCCTAAAATTTAAGTTATCAAGGGACAACATCCATGGACATATGTTTTGATATGGCAAATCTAAATCATTGGATTCAAATTAACCCAATGGATGAAGTGATTGGAATAGATCTAGCCATTGAATTAATTTGACTCCAATAATTTAGATTAGGCGTGTCAAAAATTGTGTCAAAACTTGTGTTACTGGATCCCATCCCGTGATCAATTTAGGATACTGGTGGTATGAGAATTGCAGGGGCATTTTTGTGTTTTCAAAATTAGGTCTTATCTGGCAGTAAACACTGTAGTCTAAGACTCCTTTAAAAATTTAATCTTTTTTTATCTGTGTGCGGGAGAAATATATTAGCAGGTTCTACTGATTTGGTTAAAATTGTAGTGACTTTTATTTTTGGTTATTTAGGGTGTTTCATTAGAATAAAAGTTTGTGGCTTTACTATTATTTCCTGGACTATTGTATTTAGTTGTTGTGAAGTTTATGGGATTTGAATGAATTTAGGGGGTGGTGTTGTGCTTTCGTAATTAGGTTTCTTATATGATAATTACTGCAGTTTGCGGTGAAAACTCAGCCTTTCTTTGTGTGTGTGAAAAAAGTATATTCGTAAGTTGTATTCATTTGGCTAAAATTCAAAAAGAAAATCGTCTGGATTATTTAGGGGTGTTAGTTTCATTAGACTACATAGTTTGTGGCTATAGTATTTCTGCTCGGACTATCAGCCCAAAGCTCTAGTTACACATACATACAGTATTTTGTTATCGTAAAGTTTATGGGATTGGATTGATTTAGGGGGCGTTGTTTTGCTTCAACATTATGTGTCTTATATGGCAACTACTTAGCCCATGGTGAAAAAGTTTAGTCCTTTGTCTGTGTGAGTGCACAAGGCATATTTGCAAGTGGTATTCATTTGGTTAAAATTCAAAGGATTTTATCTCGGGTTATGTATGATGTTTGTTCCGTAGGACTAAATTGTTTGTGGCTGGACATATTGATATATACATTTGCTTGTTTATTGTTGAAAAACTCGTGGGAGTAGAATGAAATTTGCACTGTTGTGCTTTCGAAATTAGGTGTCTCATTTGACTGCTACTGTAGTCTACGGTATCAGTCCCGACACTACACTGACATATAGATACATGTATTAAGTATTTAATTATTTAAAAACTCATGGGGTTGGAATAAAATTTTCTATTTTTATATTTTAGATGCCGGAGTACATAGTACTTTTATTTGTTGGTTATATTCATTTGGTTAAAATTCGATATTTATATCAACTTGCTTAGGGGTATTTGTTCTATTAGACTCAATTTTTGTGACTGAATATCATTCCCAAAACTCTATTTACATATAGATACATGTATATGTATTTAATTGTTGAAAAGCTTATGGAAGTGGAAATGAAATTTGGCGGCGTTGTATTTATTTGCAGGTTGTATTTATTTGGTTAGTACAGGAGATATTTGTTTTTTGTTATTTAGGGGTGATTTTTCCATTCGACTAAATAATCTTGGACTGGAATATTATTTACTGGACATAGTCCCAAGAATGTCATGACTAGTTTTTTTTATTATTAATTGTTTATAAAGATAAAAGTGAGACTCATCCAGCTTATAGCTTCTAGTTATTTTGGTCCAAAAAGCAAAAAGTTCCCAAAGAAATAGACGAAAGAATTGAGCTTTAATCTTGCAACCCATAGCCTAGTATGTGGTGTCAACTTTTCGATTCCATCAAACCTAAAAGTTTAAGGTTTTAAAGACGTGGTATGCTTTTGTTGGGACCATAATAAATATATCATCAATATTAAAATGTTATGACTAAAAAAAACTTAAATTGCTTTATATGTTGTTTTGAAGAGATACAAAATTTGTCTGTGTCACGAACATGTAAGTATTGTTAGGCATGTGTACAGATTTATGTTTATTGTGATTAGGTCACCGAGTTTGCATCGGCAGTAGAAAAGGAAGACGAGACAGTGGTGTACGGAGGGGTGATGAAGGCGCCAAAAGTTCTGGCTGACATTGTCGAATCCGTGGCAGCTGCTGTTTACGTCGATTGCGAATTTGATTTGCAGGCTCTTTGGGTGGTAAGTATTCGTATTGATGACAAAAGAAATTAGTTTTTAAGATCTTTCCAATTCGGTTGAGGCAGTATGAAGTAAATTTTTCCGATTAAAAAGAAAAGGATAATGTTGCAAAAGGGGAGGTACAACATTATTGTTAGTTTTCTCTCGATACAATTCCAATAATGAGCAATGCTTTGCACATTTCTGGGCCAACGAACAAGTCTTTCATTGTGTCTCATCAATAATTTTGCTGATTTGGCACATTATGGAGCATATGTTTGTGCACCTGCAAGGCCTCAAGCTTGATAATTATACTTTACAAGTAAAGTACTTGTCGAAATAAAGGAAGATGAGTAGTGGATGAGAAAAGTACGTCTTTTACTTGCAACTACTTTAGTGTACGGGTGAGTTCTCTCTCCATTTTTCTCGTATGAGTCTTATTTCAACAATAGAGGAAAGGAAACATGAAAGAATGTCTTTTGGGAATTTGTTGAACCATGCAAATATTAATCAAACCAGTTCCAGTTTTCCTATGCTGCAAGTATCTTTGGTTGCTCAAATCCGATTTTGTTTTCACTAAACTTGATGATAGTAATTTGTGACCATTATTTTGACACACATTATAATTAATCTCTCTCCGTCTTGTTTTCTTGTCGCATTTCTGATTTGATGCAGGTTTTTAGGGGCTTATTGGAGCCTATCGTCACGCTCGACATGGTCAACCAACAGCCGCAACCGATCACCACGCTTTTCGAGGTGTGCCAAAAGGACGGAAAGCAACTGGATATCAAACACGAGAGGAACGGAGAGAGGAGCGTTGCGAGTGTTTATGTGGACGGCCAATTAGTCGCATCAGGTTCATCGGGCCAGAAAATTAATGCTAAGCTTCATGCTGCGGAAGCGGCTCTGCAGAAGTTGTCTCAAGATGTTACCAATGAGGACACGTGTATAGAAGTATATAACGGTGTCGGCGGAACATATGAGATCGAAGGAGCAAAATCAAAGTTGCACGAGCTTTGTGGCAAGAAGAGATGGCCAAAGCCAATTTACAAGTAAGTGCCTTTGGGTGCTGAACTTTCATTGCTAAAACACATACATTTTTTTAGTTCTTTCTTACAAAAGAAATAATATGGTAAAAGCAAGTAATTTATAAGGATCCCTGCAATGTCCTCCAATATCTGATCCCAAAAAAAGGAAAATTTTACATGTTTTCCGATAGGATCCTATAATCCTATATATATATATGTAACACCATGCCAAATGAAGTTTGGAGGTCATTATGGAGATCCTTACCAAGTACTTTTATATTCTTAGCTGAGGGATCAAACCTGCACATTTTTTGCATCTTTTTGTTCTTAATATGTTTTTTTCTTGTGATGTTTGCAGGGTTGATAAAGAGTTGGGTCCTGCTCATGATAGAAAGTACGTGTGTTCAGTCCAGATCGACACCGTAGATGGAGTTCTCTTCGTGTCGGGAAACCAGAAGACTAGGGTGAGGGATGCTGAAAGCTCGGCCGCTTCGCTAATGATCTATGGCTTGAAGGAAGCTGGATATATTTAAAATGATTTTTTGTGATCATATTGTAATCTTGTAGAATTCTGACAACGGTTGTTAGTCCTTTGTTGTGTTGGTAGATTTAGGTGTTAGATTTTGTAATCGTCGTGTTCTAAGTCATCGTCGGAACAAATTACGTCTACAGGTTTCGGTGGTGTTCACAATTAGCTTGGATTTGTTTCTCCATCCAATGGTTTGAAAGTCATTAAAAAAGAAATGGAGTTTAATTTCTTAAAAGTAGAAACTCACACCCACACGCAAGAATTAAAGCTGAGACAAGCTAATTTACCTTTTTTGAAAGAAAGTGGAATTTGATTTCTTAAAAATAGAAACAAGCACACAGGAATTAAAGTAGAGACAAGTGGGTTATCCTTTTTCTAAAGAAAGAGGTAATAAAGGTCAAAAAGGATAAGTGTACAAAGTTCCATGTCAAGTTTTCAAGAACATATGCAAGCAACTGATCAATCAGCAATGGTGGTGGTTTTGGGGCTGACAAAGGCGTGCATAGGGTGGTTCATTGCACCCATATATTTGCGGTGTGAATCTGTTAGATAGATCCGTTTCCGTTCCGCTGTAAAACTGTACTCGCATTTTCTCCACAATTATGTCGCGTGGATTTTTGTCTGAATATCAGACCCACGATCTAAGTTAACTTACAATAGAGATAAATCAACTAATCTTTCCCAATTATTAAAAAAATGTCATTTGATCTCATTTTTTAAAGGATTAGTAGATTTACCTTGAAGGTCAGTCTAACTTGCTGTTCTTTCAACATTCACGCCTCTTGGTGTAATGTAAAAAGCTCCAAACTAATCTCCTCGCGTTGATCTATTTTTTCACGTAACTGAGTGATTTCACCTTCGAGCTCTACAACGCGGTGATCCATATCAAGTAACTGGACAACTTCTCTCTATAACTAGTCTTCTCGTTCATTAGTTTTTTGCTTCTTCTCCAAGGCTTCGTTAGTAAGCTTTTGCACCTGTCCTAACTGACGACAATATCTATGACCTCGGCATTTATTTATCAGTTTTATTAAGAAAGTCCTTTCCCTCAAAGTAAGCTACATTACGTTCTAGTTCCATTGCACGAGATTATAGTAGCTCTGCATGAGATTATAGTACCTCAACCCAAGATTAGAGTACCTCAACATGTGATTATAGTACCTAAGCAATAAATTTGAGTAACTTAGCACAAGATTATAGTACCTCAGAACGAGTTATAGTAACTAATCATGACATTGTAGTACCTCACCAGGAGATTTGAGTACCTCACTACGAGATTTCAGTATATCGACATCGGATTAGAGTACATTAACACAAAATTTGAGTACATCAGCAAGAGGTTATAATACCTTAGCACCAGATTTGAGTAATTCAGTGCTAGATAGAAGTAACTTAGAACAAGATTGGAGCATCACACCATGAGTTTGAGTACTCACCACGAGATTTCAGTGCCTCGACACGAGATTATAGTGCCATAGCCCAAGATTTCAGTACCTCAGCAAGATATTATAGTACCTTGGCAGGAGATTTGAGTAATTCTACACTAGATTGGAGTAACTCAAAACTATATTAGAGTATCTCAAAATGAGATTATAGTAACTTAGCACAAGATTTGAGCACCTCAACACGAAATTAAAATACCGATTTTAGTTAATAATATTTATGGAGTGAAAGGAGAGAAAATATATTAACTATTTAAATATAACAGTGAAATGATGTTACATGAGAAAAAAAATTATTAATTTTATATGTTTAAGAAATAAATAATAATTATTTAAATTTAAATAAAACTACTAGATAATTTAATATAGAGTAACAAATGATATTATTTAACTTTTGATCATATAAACTAGGAAATAAATGACTTAAACATATTAACTTTTGATCATATAAACTAGGAAATAAATGACTTATACATAAACATTTATTATTAAAAATTGAGTTGGGACCCGGGCGGGGGCGGGGGATTTGTTGTTTTAACCATGGTTTGACCGGACAAAAGAAAAAAGAGGAATTTTTAAAATTTGAATTAAAACAAAATGACCTAAGTTATCCACAATATTATTTGTGTTTATTCTAACCTTTATTAAATAGTCTAGGGCAATATTGATAATTTTTTGAGTTTGACAATAATTTAATATAAAATACGCAATTATTTTTAGAAAATCTGAAGAGAAAAACATTGGCCATTATTTTTAGATAATTTGAGAGCTACAATTTTTTTATCTTGAAAATAATTTGGCATAAAGAATGCAATTATTTTTAAATAATTTAAGGAGGAAAATATGGCTATTATATTTAGATAATTTGAGAGATAGCTACTTATAATAAGAGCACTTGCACCAGCTTATCTAAACAAATTATCTATTTTACAGTATGAAAACCATTATTTCTATTTTACAGATTATCTATTCAACTACTTCCCACAACAGATTATTTAAAATACAGATATCTAAAATACAATTTATTCATACAACAGATTAT